>VVHJ01024486.1:12475-34755 GCA_015107715.1 Tylochromis polylepis
ATCTCATTTTCTTTTTTTTACCCCCCCCCCCTCCCCCCTTAAGAATTTTTTTTTTAAATCCAGTTTTTCAACAGCATGCTGGAGGTAAGTGATGGGTGACAGAGAAGGGGAAACAAGTGAAAACTATTTCATCTTGGCCGCATTAAGCCAGCCTGAATGCTCGTTTAAATGACCGGCTGATAACACGGGGGCCCTGTTATCTCACTCTTTCTATTCAGTGATCACAATGAGTGAACCCCCAAAGATTTGGGCCTGACCACTGATATAAAACCAAACTCCTCGGGACACGTGGTTTCCACTCAAAAAAAAAAAAAATGTTACAGGGTGACTTTAGAAGACCTCCCGTCTCGACGGGACGAGCTTTCTCCGTATTCAGGGTGACGTCTTCTTTTTTGTGTGTGCGTGTGTCTATGTGTGTGTGTGTGTGTGTGTGTGTGTGTGAATTTACGGGGCGAGGCCCTCATGATCTCCTTAAATTTGCATGTAAATGGCGACATCAGCCTATACGCGTGCCAGGGGCCAGCGGGCCTCCCAGATGTCAAGGCAAAGTCAATCAGCCGGCCGCTGCCCAGCTGTCCATCGATGCACTTTATTGGGACAACACTTTCATTATGCTCACCTGCATTGTTTCCTAATGGATTGATTGGTAAAAAGCGAAGTGAAGGAAATTTTATTAGCACCCACCAAACAAGTTCCCTCACGGCTTTATCGCAGAGGTTGTTTTAAAGTGATCTTTTTTTCCCCTTTCTTCTTCTTCTTCTTCTTCTTCTTCTTCTTCTTCTTCTTCTTTCGATTAAATATTTATCAAGTACGCCCACAGTTAGGCATTATTCCAAATTCCATATGGAACAAATAGGCAATCAGCCCACTTACTGTTCACAGCTAACATCGCCTGTTCCGTTGTTTAGAGCTACAATATTTTGTGAAAATATTTGAAGTTGAAATTTAAGTTACACCGCGCAAAGAAAACTAATTTAGGGAGCTTCAGCCTACAGCCTTTGTTTAAAATTTCTGTCACTTGTAGCTGCATTAGAAAAGATTAACTCCAGCTGATGCCTGTGCGTTGACAATTTTCTCATGAGTTGGGAGGAAAAAAAATACACATCACTTATAACAGTTTTTTCCCCTTTTAATTAAATTACCAAATAGCCTGATTCTGCATCACATTAAAAAAAAAAGCTTCAGTGCAAACTTTAGTTATTACAAGTTATCGGACTAATAAATGCACGCCTAAAATTCGATATCTCACATTAAAATACGATTTTCACGATGTTTTTTAATTATTGTAGTTAGAAAAAAAAAATCAAACGGCCAAGCGTGATGAGATCAATCATGAAGGCTGTTCGTGTCAAGTTGGAGCTAATAGACGGACAGCGCCCCTCGTTGGTTACACTTGAGATCATGGAGCCGATATGAGGCAGCTGTGTTGTTCAGTGACAACATAGCAAAATCTCACGTTTGGTTTATATGTAACAGCTTCCTCACTGCCCCACGAGTTACATTTTTTTTTTTTTTTGCATTTCAGGAAATATTTTTAAAAGTAACAGAATTATTTTTAAAATAATAAAAAAATAAAATAAAATAAAAATAAAGAATTCTTGTCATCTCGCACACTAGAATAAGAAAAAGTAACAGATATTTGTAGGGCTAAAAAATTAAGGAAAGAACGTTTTTTATGTAGTATTATTATTATTGTTGTTGTTCTCATTATTATCATTATTATTATTATTATCATCATTCCTGATGTGTTTACTGTGTGTCTGAAATAAACATTATTTGACACAGTGCTGGTGTGACCTCACGTTTCGTCACTAACTTCTGTCAGAGTGTTCATGTTAATTGTGTGCAGTGGTGAGTTCTGTCAAGGGCATTGCCCGTGCGCACAATTTGCATTTCCATTCTGCTGTGGAAATGATGAGAGAGTTTCTGCGCGGTTTAGAGCCTCGCGGCGCAGTCTGTGGGCGAATTACATTTAAAGAAGGCGAGAGAAATTAAATAAGAAACCGAGACCACTTCAGGGCTATTAACATCTAAAATATCCCCTGGAAATTTAGACCAAAATACACATGACCAAATACCCAGGATACCTTCGCTCTTAACAGAGCCCTGGTCTTGATTGTGTCCATCACTGTTTTGTAGGCCTATCTAAAATTCTTTATTTAAAAAAAAAAAGAAAAAGTTATCGCGTCGCCTCACATTTCTCAATGGCGCTGATGGAAGTGAGGCAAATTTGATTATTCAGCTCTAAATCGGAACATATTAAGTTAATATATAGGCGCCCTATTGCCAAACAGACTGTGACACTCAGAAAAATTGGTGCAAAAATCCGACTTTAAAGGTCAGTTAAAAAGAAAAAAAACCCTCATCAGTAAGTATGATGTGGGCACATGTTGCATCGGGGAAAGTGGCCTCCAAAAGAGGAGGCATCAGCTTTAACCTTGTTCCCTTTTTTTCTTATTTTTTTAGAGCGCCTGTGCATGCATGACCAAACAGGCAGCAGCCTTTCCCTCAGTACTCCAGAGACCTTTAATTTGCCTGTTGACCCCAGGATGGAGGTGTTGCCAACTCACAGTGATACTACCTCACCCACAAGAGACTAATAATTCTCAAGTTACTTACATCAAAATATATATTTTCAACGTGTTGCATCAGTGCCTCTAATTCTTTTTTCTCCTTTAGGGGTTGCCATTATAAAGGAGATACATATTTGATGGCAGCTGGCAAGACTACAAATGCATTTTGATTTTAGTCAGATTATTAATATTGGACTGTGTTACTATTAACAGAAATGTTAATTATGATGTCAAGACAGAGGGAGTCAAGGTGAAAGCTGCACAGCAATAGCTAAAAATAATCCATGCCAGCCAGAGTACAGTATGATCCTGCAGAGGAGTGTTACTGGCAAGGGACCTTTTTGCTGCAACAAAGAGGTGGAAAAGAGGAAGTAAATGAATTAGAGTACAAGCCAGATTTTGTCTTTGTTTCATCCACACTTGTCCTGTCCCTATTTTCCAACCTCTCCCTTTTCCTTGCTATTGGAAGTGCTGCAAATTGTATAATGCTGGTCTTTGTTCTACAGAGTCAAGCCACATGAATAGCCGTCCTGAGCACACACAAAAACACACTGACAAACTGATCATCTTAAAAAAGCAACGCCCTGGTGCTCACTTGGCCTACTTTCCACGGCAGCGCTGGGACGTGGGAAGAGGAATAGAATTCAGGGGAGGATGTTCTTGCACTCTGGGAAACATTCAGTATAGCAAGTGTGATGCACATAAACATAGCCTTTGCATTGTCAACCTTAGACCATATTTGCCCCAGATAACTAGTCCCCATGTGCTAGACTATTCTCTTTGACTTTGCAATTGAAATCCTGAGAAGATTATGCCAAAGCTAAAAGAGGCAAACTCTGGGGTGGGATTTCAATTGTCAATTCCTGTTGGATTTTATAGCATTATGACATATAGTACACCATCTGTTACACTTCCTGTGACTAGGTCTACATCTGCAAAAGTGGAGCTTATTGATGTGAACATCAGTACGACTAAGACCTGGTTTTTGAACGGACAGCAATGTTCAATCACTGATATTTTTCTCCTGAACCCCGCTTAACACAGATGTATGACTAAGTACAGAGGTCTCTAGCTTACAAAACACCAGAGCAAATTAAAAAGGTGCAGGAAAGTAACCACTCCTAACTTTAGCTAAACAGACTTCCTGGAGCGCTAGATAATCTGGGGCTTCTATGTACACCGCCTAACCAAATGTCGACATCTGTGAGGGTGTGCATAAAGAAAAGCTCCTCAGAGAAACGGGGGATAATAATCTTAGTTCCCCTCACCTTCAGCTTGCCCATAGGGGTTTAAAAGGGAGATGAAGAAATCCTATGTAAACATGCCAAGTCAAATTTTCACTTGAAATGTGACATAAAGGCAAAGGGCAACCTTGGTGCATTGCTAATGTGGTTCCACGCATGAGTTTTTCAGTGCCCCTGGATGTAAACAATTGATGTATTCAGTCTGTGGTTTGAACACTGACTCACTGTGCACACTTAGTATGTTTGAGCATCTTCTTAGCCATCACTGTACATTTAGTGCATAGGTGAAGAGCCCAAAAGAAGTCAACACAAAGCCTGTACACAATCAGAATCTCTGTACTCAATAGCTGCATGAAAGTGAGTTTTGCTCTCCTGAGAAACATACAAAGTTTGAGCATCTGTTCCATCATGTAGTCTTTGTTGAGAAATTAAATATTGAACTGATCTAGTGTACCATGAATGTTTCACTCACATAGTGATTAGACAGACTGGAGAGGCAAGACATCGCGGCACTTTACTCTCTACTTTAAGATACTGTATTTGTTGGTCTTGCCTTTAAGTGTTTCAAGCGCCAGATTGTGTTGTTGTTATGGAAAATGTTTTTTAATGGTGCGTCAGTTATACTTAGCATGCATGTGTAACTCAACACAAAAATAAATTCATATGCATGCTACGTATGTGCACAAACGCAATCATCCTCAGTCTGATAATTGCTGTATAGTGTAGTCCAGCTGAATCAATATAATTGGGAAAAAAAACATAAATTAGAGTTTTGGTTTTATGATTCAATTATGAACTTGGCAGCATCTGCTTTTTTACACTTTTATGTTATTGTGAATATGGAGAAAATACTGATTGGTTTTCTTGTTGCATCTCAGAATAAAGGGCGTCTCTTTTATAGTTTCTCATCCCTTACTCCAAATCAACAATTGTCTCTCGGGAGAATCCCAAATGATGTTTCCTGACATAAACATTTTGGATTATAATAAGCAGACCAAGCCAACGTGCAAGCAGGAGAAGGAAACAGTATCATCACAGAGATCATAAAATGGTGTCGTGAGTAGTCTTTTGTCCAGGACCATAGAAGAGTTCTGTTGCTAAAGGGAAGGACAAAAGCAGAAGGCGCCACGGGTATAAGGTTCCCCTGAGCAACAATACTGAAAGTTTCAACTTGCAGCACATGGGTGTAACTTTAACTGGAATACTGTGGATCAAAGACTCACAAACAAAGTGGGTGGAAATGCTGAAGGAGTGTCTGTGCTCATGTGAAGGACAGGTTGACTAGTGAGAAAGCAGGAGCGACAATTTCTAAAACACAGACCAGGCAATCAAGGCTAATTACTGAGCCCGTGTTTTGTGAACTCAAAGGGCAGCATGATTCAATTAACAAAACTGATGTGTATTATAATTCTGAAAAGCAAAATTATCTCTGTCGACAACACGCTTATCAGATATAAAACAAAAGCAAATTCAAATTAAACTGAACGGTTTTAAATGTGTTGCTGCTTCATGCGCTTTAATAGGGAAGCGTGTACACAGTAGATTTTGTATTGCATTTCAAACATTCAGTACACACTCCTGTCTTCACCTGTCATCTTTTAGAGAGTGGGAGAATTATTCAGTTCTGCTTCTTTAAATAAGAAACACAGCCTTGAAATTTGTGAGGCTTAAGGCAATTCATCAGGTTAGATCAGTACAATGTGGATGTGTAACCTTTACACTGCACTGGAACCTGCACATACAAGTGTTATGAAAGGTCCCCGTGGCACTCTGCTCTTCTGACATGGATTTGAAGACTTGCCACTTTATTAGCTGCTAAGCCCCCACTACTTGTTCTATATAGTGGAGGCCTATGTTATGAGTTGGGATCTCATTGTCTAGCGTTATTAGAGGAAGAGTCTGCAGCGCTCTCTTGTCTCCCCTCGAGAGTAGCCTGACTGTTTGAAAGGCAGCTACAAGTGCAATTTAACCCATCTTATTTACAATATGATCTCTTACAAGGACATCATCACTGCAAGGATTCACATATAATACATCTCTACAATGTGCTTCTTTTCTGTTTTGATTGTTTCAGGAGAGTTGTTTGATGCTCAATTGAGCCCTAAGAAAAAAAAAAAAATCTCTGAATCTGTCAAGTTAGAGCAGAGACAAACTTTTGTCAACAACACTAATCCGGTTCTGTATTTTTAAAAAATGCTTCACATAAAATTTACACACGACAACAAGTGCTTTCTGCTTAAAGGTCAAAAGAGTTAATAAATAAATAAGAGTGGGCATGGGGTTCTTTATGATAGCATTAACATCATGTCTGGGAAAACACGCTGTTTGTGATCATCACTTTTGTCACCAACACACACACACACACCCCCCTCCAAAATGGAAATGATCTGTTGGCACTGAATAATAAGTGCCATAGTGCCATCTAGTGCACAAATTTGCACACTGAAGAATGACAGTCCCTGTATGTAAAACATACAATACATACTGCAGCTTACATGCGAAGGTACAGGGCTTAAGGGCTACTTGTGATTATGATAAAAGATGGTGTACAGTTTTCACTGATCGCTTGTGTGCTTCAGTGTGAGTTTCAGCTACACTAAATGACCACACTGAAAATTTCCACTCATAGGGGAAATAAACAAGGAGACAAAGGTTTGTCTTAGAAGCCAGGTCTTTGACAACCCTCGGCTGTGGCAAGCCGCAAGGATAATCTCCTTCAGACAATGAGACGATGTTGAAGGCTAAGGCTGTGCATGCAAATTATACTCTGCCATCTAAATTACAAAGACATACACAGACCTCAAGTCATCAGGCCTCATATCTCACTCATCTGGCCTCCTGGCTGTTAGGTTGCCAGAGGATACTATAGAGACAACAGAACAGAAATAATAAGAAAAAACACATGAGCCAAAACAAGAGTCTTGAATAATTGATTGTGTTTGTCTTTTGCTGTTTGTGTGTGTGTGAGTGTGTTTGAGCGAGAGAGAGAGAGAGAGAGAGTGTGTGTGTGTGTGTGTGTGTTAAGACTCAGGGTCTGGACAGAGCTTATGCCCCTGAGCAGAGCAGACACATCCACTGGCCAATGGTTTGTGTTAAAAACTGTCTGATTGACCAAATGTGGGGGAAGGGTATGTTTGTGTGTGCTGGGCAAAAATGAATGTGCATGGGTATTTATGTTCATGACTGTGCGTGTGTAAATTCAAAGAGAAATAGGTGAGGATAGTAGTTGCCTGTGATTTTTGGCAAAATAAACCCGGGCATGATTAGCTCATGTTGAAATCAGCGCTGGTTTTGTATTCAGTAGCATGGGAATAAGATGAAGTAAAGATTTCCAGGATAACAAACGCTTTTTGTTAAACGGGCCAGGAATAGGTGTGTTGTAAGATGTTAAAAAGTCAATATACCTTCATTTTGTCTGTGCTGGTAATGAGCCATATTTTCTGGGGAAAATGGCTGCTTCTCCGGAGGCACCATGTCTACTGAATGTGGCCCTGATCCTGGATAAAACAGAAGGCTCACCAATCAATCTCTCCAGGTTGCCCACAGCCAGAGAAAGCAGCTGCACCACATGTTTGCCTTGCGCGATAGCGACAAGTTAACATACGGGCAGCACAGTAACCATCCACAAGCAGCCTCTAGCTGTCTTATAATGAATTCCCACAGGGATGGGGAACTATCAGAGTCAGTGGTGTTACTGGAGGCTCGGAATAAAGTCAACACCTCTCCTTATACCTGATGAAGCTACGGCACGGCAGCACACTCACACACACAGTCACAGCCACAACGCTCGACTTGTACAAACGTGAAAAAATTCAAATGCACACAACGGTTAAGCTGTACAGTTTATTAAATCATAAATTAGGCTGCATTCGGGCATTTTACATTCACACAATGATGGTGAATAGAAACTGCTTCTCTTGCTTTTAATAATGCAGTCTTATTGGGACAGCAGTTTTCTTTAATTCAGTGTATAACACGTTATAAAGAGACATTTTAAATTAACAAAAAATCGTCATTCAACAATTTCTTTAATTTTTTAAAAGCAGTATTTTTTATTCTGATTTGGACATCAGTGTGGCATCTACACCCACACACCTACTGCTTTCAAATCATGATGTGTTTGTACTGTATTCACAAAGTAATGACTGACACACTGGTCCACTTAGTCAAACATTTAAGCAATCAAAGTACAAAACACAACAAACCCATTTGGTGCACAGGGCTCGACACGTAGAAGTCAAGGGTGTTTTAAAAGGTTTAAGCGGTTGTTAAAATAATGATGGTTTTATGAAACACTGGTGGACCATCTTTTGTTAATTTAAAGCTAAATGCCCTCACATCTACTAACTGCAAATGAGATCAATACACAAGCTGGTGCTGTAGAGTTTCTCTGGTAAACTGACATTAGTCAACTACATTTGAGAGAGCACTTTCAGAAAATGCATAATTTACACCCATTATGTATTCATGTGTGGAATAATATTAGATAAAACTGACTGAGCAGGAAAAGTCCAGTGCAGTCTACCTAGATAGATAGATAGATAGATAGATAGATAGATAGATAGATAGATAGATAGATAGATAGATAGATAGATAGATAGATAGATAGATAGATAGATAGATAGATAGATAGATGACAAATTAAAGGAAAATCTGTAACTTTGCTTAATTTGTCATTTTCAGACAAGAGTTACTGCAAGAGTCAGACAGTGCTCACCTTTACATTATCAAAGCATTATATGAGAAAACAGCATTTCTTTCCTCTGGTAGCGTTCCAGAAACTTTCAGAATCAATGCCAAGGAATACTGCAGTTGTTCTGGTGGCAGGTGTTGACCCATCACCTTATAAGAACAGTTACCTTTATGCTATATCTATATAAATATCTATATATACAAATATATAGATATAGCTGTACCTGTATAGATAGATAAATATAGATATATAGGTGTACTGAGAAAGAGAGTGAGAGAGTCTTCCTAACCTCCAGGCCTCTGCTCTGCTTCTTCCCGTGGGACTCTGTGTGAGTGATGAGACGATATGTAGCTTGGGAGATACTGAGGAGAAGGTTTTGGTGGGATTTGGCCCAGGTCTTCAAGGGTACATCGTTTTTATTCTCTTGCCACCTCCTGGACAATGTGCAGCTGCAAAAACCAAATATAAACTATAGGGAAAATATATATAATCAAACTCCAAGTCAGTGCAAAACACACGCTAACTATAACAACTGAATAAAAACAAGCTTTAGAATATGCTTTTTCACATCTGCTTATTGGCATATATATATATATATATATATATATATTTAATAAAAAAATACACCATTGATTGGCAGTTATTTCTGTATGCACTGCATCACGCTGCAGACAATCTATTTAAAAAACAAGTATACAGCACATTTTTTGTTGATTCTGTGTAACATTGCTAAAAAAAAATTATTTTGTAGCTTTGAAAAAATGACACTGAGTATTTAAAATAATATCAAATTAACCTAATATAGTTTGAACCATTATCTAAGTTACCTTTGCTTTGTCATAGAAAACTGAAATTGCATGTGCAGAATTACCAGTTTTAGTCGATAAAACTAATTTAAAGGGCTTGCTTACATTGTTGTGAAATTATCCCCCAGATTTAAATTCTGGATTCTTTGAGTGCCAGGTTTCGTTTTAATAACACTGGTTTGTAGAGGTCAAGAGTCGTGCCATGTCCTCCCGATCATCATTACAAGGAAAAAATTCAGTGTGAGATGTCCTTTTATATTTTAGGACTATTTGCATTTGTTTTCACTGGACTTGTCATACTCTTTTTACCTTTATCTTCGTGAAGAAATATAACAACAGAAAAGGATACCGAGTAAAATAAAGAGTGAAAATTAGTGGATGCGGAGTAAACTGAATCCTCTCAGTTTTGCCACTAGATGTCACCGATTGACCATCCAATGCAGGCTGAGGTACTACATGCTGTCACAATATTTCAAAGTGACGCTTTACTCAAAACCACACTTTGTATGTAAAATATAAAAAATAATATATTTTTTTAAATGTTAAAAAATGTTCAACATGCAAATAAAATGTGTTTAACTCTTATTCATAGGCTGCTATGCAAATCATTTTAATAAAACATATTTGCTCTGTGGATATATGACTGGAAAAAATGTAGTTGTTTTTGCATGTGTTGCTGTTTACTTCAGTTACAGTCAAAATAACCCCACAGGGATGTGTAAATTGTATTTGTCCTGCTCATTAGCGGACAGCTAAATAGGCTTAAAAATCCTCAGTGAACATATATGTAAAACATCCAATTCATTGAAACAAAGCTGGGTTGATATAAAATACAGAGAAAATGCACATTTACTGATATGATGCTTAGGAGGATGGATGGAGTCAGGATGTGGCATGTGTGCATGACGTCATTTCTCCATGTACTGTGCGCCATTTTGGAAGAAAAAAAAATCACGGATAATTTCCGTGGTCTTGACAGATCTGGACCCGAGTCTTCACACTGATTGTGGATGCTATCTATCTCCCCGAGCGCGCCGCACTGGTTGATTAGGCATTGGAAGCTGTGTACAACAAGAGCTGCTAAATGAAGCAATGGCGGGTAAGCTACTTTTTAAAGGGAAGGAAAAGGATCCACCTCAAAGATGTGTGTGATGGCCTGAATCTGCAACTTGGCTAACCAGCGTTAGCGCTGGCAAGCTAAGTTGCTAGTTGTCAAACTGTGTCACTGTCAGGTCATTATTACCGCCCGACGAAACGCGAGCCGGATTCACACTAACCCTGGTTTCTTTTTGCAGGAGTTGCAGGAGGAAATGATTTTCAGTGGTGTTTCTCTCAAGTAAAAGGAGCAATAGATGAAGATGTTGCGGAAGGTATGTGGCTAACGTTAGCTCGGCGGCTAGGCTACAGTGGTGGGCAGCTAGCTAGGTGGTCTGATGATGGTTCTCTGTGGGATTCACTTGAGGTGCACGAGCGCTGACGGCGGATGGACGCGCGTGCTTTTTTGTAAGACTGCTCTCGTGATTAGTGTGAACTTGTTTGTGGATCAGTTGCACAAACGCCCTTTCCTTGTAGATTACTGTGTGTCGCTAGTTCGCTATGAGCTAGGTGGTGGCTAAACTATTAAAGGGGGAGCGACCGTGCCCGTGACGTCAATGTGCTGCGTCCATAAATTGTCGAGTGACATCATGCTTGTTTTCATTCATACCTTAATAGGTGTACGTGCTTTTATGTGGTTATCGCTATCTTAAATTTTCTATAAGAACAGTGGGACCAGACTTAGCCGGCAGCCCATCACTGTAGCATTCTAGCTGCCATCCCAACTACAGTGCGGAAGCTGAGCTGTGAGGTCTGATTCACACCGATTTGTCTCTTTTCAGCTGACATAATCTCAACAGTTGAGTTCAACTATTCTGGAGAGCTACTGGCAACTGGAGACAAGGGAGGCAGAGTAGTGATATTTCAGCATGAACAAGAGGTAAGGATCACACAGCAGTGGCACGTGCCAGGAGTGAAGCCCTAAGCTGTTGTT
Organism: Tylochromis polylepis; assembly: GCA_015107715.1. Classification (NCBI taxonomy): domain Eukaryota; kingdom Metazoa; phylum Chordata; class Actinopteri; order Cichliformes; family Cichlidae; genus Tylochromis; species Tylochromis polylepis. Next base: position 23,821 of record VVHJ01024486.1, read on the forward strand.
GTATATAAATATTGAATATTCTCTGAGCAGTATTTTCTTATTAATGATCATAAAACTGACCTTACAGCCCATTGTTAGTCAGTGGCGCCAGTTTAAATCATCATGCAAATGTAGCGTTTATAAGGTTGGGTTGAATGCCTCCCCACTGAAAACGCAACATCCAGATGAGCAGAATGAGCTTTCTGGGATACTCTAAATATAAAAGACAAAGTTTATTGGATCCATTTCAGCAATGTAGTTTATAGGAATTGTCTTGTTGTACTCACATATACCACAAGATGCATTCATCAGCACACAGCACAGCACAATGTAATGCGTAATAAAAGTGCATGTAAGAACTGAAGGCTGCATGGATATTTTAGGAAGTAAACAGTTGTCAGAAACACTGGCTTAAATAGGAACAAAGTGTGAGTGGTATTCAAACTGGATATTTCATTTATTTTGGTTCCAAGGCTAAATATTAAGATACAAGACTATCATGGGAAGGCGTTATCTTAGTTTTTTCTGTTTGCATATACATATTTATGGAAAAATATGATGAAGTTATGATGAAAATGTGCTATAAAACATTGTGCTTTTTGAAATGCCCTAAACAATGCTATGATCATAGTGTTGTACATCAGTACTCCATAATGGAACTGTTGTGAAAAATCTACATGTGGCTCCACATAGTTTACACATGTACTTGGTCTATGGGTCTTTGGGGTTATCTCAGGAAGACCAACTAATTTATACTCTACAGAATCAAACATAAGGAGCTACCCACTTGTGACTAACTGAGTGGCCAACAATTAAATTTTTTTATTTATTTTTTTTTGCATGTCTTTTATTGTGCTATTTTTATAATGAGCTTTTTTTTTATTTTTATTTTTTTTTTTTTACATATTTATGCAAAAAATATGAACAGGTAAAGATGAAAATATGCTATGAAATCTTGTGGGGGTTTTTTGTTTTTTTTAAATGCCCTAAAACAATACCATGATTACAGTGTTGTTTTTGTTCCCTTCCCCCCTCAGTCTAAGAATCGTCCACACCTGCGTGGGGAGTACAACGTCTATAGCACTTTTCAGAGTCACGAGCCAGAATTTGATTATTTGAAAAGTTTAGAAATCGAGGAAAAAATTAATAAAATAAGATGGCTACCACAACAAAATGCTGCTCACTTTCTACTTTCAACAAATGGTAAGAGCTTTTTTCTATTTTTCTTATTTGTTGGTAATGAGGCACTATGTTCCCTCTCCTAAAGCCTTTCCTTTTTTTCCCCCCAGATAAAACTATCAAATTGTGGAAAATTAGTGAAAGAGATAAACGAGCAGAAGGTTACAATCTGAAAGATGAAGACGGACGACTCAGAGACCCCTTTAGAATCACCTCTTTACGGGTGTGTTTAGCCGTCCCTCAGACCTGCCTCATTCTGAGCATAACTGTATATGATAACTTTTCTAAAACTGATTGTTGTACATTTCAGGTACCAGTACTGATGCCAATGGATCTCATGGTAGAAGCAAGCCCACGGAGGATCTTTGCAAATGCGCACACCTATCACATTAATTCCATTTCTGTAAATAGTGATCATGAAACTTACCTCTCTGCAGATGACCTAAGAATAAATCTATGGCACTTGGAAATCACAGACAGAAGTTTTAGTATCCTTTTTTTTTAATTAGAAAGATGATTTTTAGATGTCTTAAAGTTGTAATAGCATTGCATCAATATAAACTCTAATACTGCTAGCTCCTTAACAGTGTGCTACCAGATATTGTAGACATCAAGCCCGCCAACATGGAGGAACTGACAGAAGTAATCACAGCTGCTGAGTGCCATCCACATCAATGCAATGTATTTGTGTACAGCAGTAGCAAAGGAACCATCCGCCTGTGTGACATGCGAGCGGCAGCGCTCTGCGATAGGCACTCAAAGTGTAAGTACTTCTACTGTACTGTAGTGAAGCCATCAGTCTGTCTGGAAAATGTAGAAATCGAAAGTGCAGCGATTTCTGAAATTAACTTTGGTCTGATAGTTTGTCTAGTTTTTTCTTTTTTTCAAAGATGCATCTGTTACCTGTTAACTTAATTTCTTTGTTGTGATCTGTAATTCAGATAAGAGCTCATAAAGATTCTTTCAAGAATTTGAGGATTTTTTTTTCCCCCTTCCTTTATTTTCTAAGTCTTTGAGGAACCAGAGGATCCCAGCAGCCGATCCTTTTTCTCTGAGATCATCTCCTCCATCTCAGACGTGAAGTTCAGTCACAGCGGACGCTATATGATGACACGTGACTACCTCTCCGTCAAAGTTTGGGACCTCAACATGGAGAACAGGCCAGTGGAGACGTATCAGGTGCCTAAACATGCTTTTCTGGGGATTCAGTTTTAAATGACATTAACACTTGTGATCTTTTCTGAGGACTTGGTTTTTATTTTAAAAAAAAAAATCAACTTTGACCAGGGCTTGAAATAATGCTTTTTCAGATATAAGTCAGTATTTTTCACAGACTTCCTAAAGTCAGTAATAACCAAATGGGGATATGGTCTATCAAAAATGACATGCACGCTCCTAATGGAGGCTAATGGGTACCGGTTAGCCTTGCAACATGGATTAAATATGCAGAAGGCTATGTTTTATGTAAGATAAAGCTTTGAACAATTCAAGAAACTGATGATCTACTTTACATTGTTTCATTTCAGGTCCATGAATATCTTCGCAGTAAGCTTTGCTCTTTGTATGAAAACGACTGCATCTTTGACAAGTTTGAGTGCTGCTGGAATGGCAGTGACAGGTTTGTTTCCTTCCTGTTGCAAAGGACAAGCATTTCACTCACTACTGTTTTTATATATTTTGTTCCTGGCTTATTTATTATATCAATCAGTGGTCAAACTTTTGGTGTTACTGCAACAAATGCAAACATTGAGTTTATTTTTTACTCTCTCCGGCAGTGCCATCATGACAGGCTCCTACAACAACTTCTTTCGAATGTTTGACCGGAACACCAGGCGGGACATCACACTGGAGGCGTCCCGAGAGAGCAGCAAACCACGGGCCACGCTTAAACCACGCAAAGTGTCCACCGGTGGCAAGAGGAAGAAGGACGAGATCAGCGTGGACAGCCTGGACTTCAACAAGAAGATCCTCCACACTGCCTGGCACCCCAAAGATAACGTGATAGCTGTGGCAGCCACCAACAACTTGTACATTTTCCAGGACAAAATCAACTAGAAGATTTGGGGCTCCAGAGGATAGGGCTTTTACCGTACCTGTGTAGTTAAGCCTACTACTTGTCTATCTGTATAAGAAGAAACAGCCTTTGTTGTCCTCCTGGTGAAGAATTTGAAAGCACGTGTCTACTTTTTTTGCCACAGGAGGTTGATCCATAGGCCTGTTTTATTTTGAGTCTGAGCTTAGGTTGTTTTTGCCTTTGGCACCAGGGCAATCGACATGCCCCCCTGACCCAGAAAGCCCAATTCGGGTCTAATTGACAGAACGGCACTCCCTAGAGGTCAAACTCTTGAACGTTAGTGTTTGTGTTGACATTTTAAGCCTTCATTTCACAATTTAACGACAGAACTCTTGGAAGTACTTAAAAATGACGTCTTGTCAAGGTTGTATCATCAATTCAAAGTTTTTGGGCCCTCTGAAGCACGGATTAATGGCCAATAAGCCTAACTGTAACATTCCCCCATTGGTCATGTATTCAGGCCACACAACTGGTGAAAAGGCCATGAATTTGGAAAAGCGGACATGTTTCTCCCCCCCACCCCCTTCTCTTATTTTATCCCAGTCAATACGGTGACATAATTTCACTGACTGTATCTACTCAAGTACACCTTGTCATCCACATAATAAAAGAAACTAAATCTACAGACGTGTTTTTAAATTTAGAAGTATGTATTAAAACATGTTTATTGCTTTGCATGTTTTTATGTTGTAGAGAGGTGGAAAAATCTCCAGTCACACCACTGTCTATTGAGCAGATCTCAAGAAAACTTGTTAAGGAAATACTATTCAGGACTACCAGTTTGAGAACCACTGTTGGAGACGACCAATAACGTGTTTCTGTCAAGAGATTAAAGCTCTAGTTTTTGTTCATGTTTAGGATGCAGGCTGGAAACTACACTGCACAAGATGGGGTCCAGGACAAAGGGAATCTGCAGCCTTAATACCTACTTCTATCAGTGACAGCTACAAGTTACGTCCCCTAATGTTTTACAAACCTCATGTGCATTATTTGTAAATCCTATTTTATAGTTATGTCCTCATATACTGCTGCTACACGTGGCTGTCTATGAAAACACCAAGGAGGAAATTGCACACCATACAGTTTGTGATAGAGTGCCTCCGGATCATGAGATAAGTAGGACATTAAGACAGGCCTCATACATGTGCCCTTACTCATTTATTAGGGATGTCACCCAAATTTGAACCGCATATTGCAAATGTGGATCTTATCTCTGTGGTTGTGAACGCAGAAATGAAGGTTGGCTACACAAAATATACTGATGAAATTAAAACAAACACATAATGCATTGTCTTTGTCCATTGATTCCTAACATGGTGGCAATGTATTCACTTGTTTTATTATTTTGACCAAAGTTCAATAAAATTTTAATTGTGTTCATCTGCTCAGTGTCATTGTGAATTAACTCAATTGTAACACAGTTAAGGTCATGCATACTTTTCGCACTTTTAATGTTTTTTGATGAAGAACTTGCCATTTCTATGCTGTTTTTTCTTTTTTTAAATCACAATTTATCATTGCACAGCTAAGCAATCAGTAATGAGTGCTATTAACTATTCTAAAGATTCCCTAAAACAAAAAACAGTCAAGTCCTAAATTTCTTTGAGCCATCAACCTTCTCTTAAAAAAAAAAAAAGAAGCTTGCAGTATTTCAAATCAACTGTGATTTGAGTTCAATCAAAAGAAGAAAATGCAGTGATATATAGGTCCCCCAGTGTGTGAATTTTAGGAGCAAAAAGCAGCAAAACAGTCATCTCCAGGTTAGGGACTGCAGCAAGGAGAAGTGGACTGGCCAGTGCTGTGTTCAGAGGTTTACACCCAAAAAACAGCAATGACTGATCTGCAACTCTCCACACTGCCATGGGAAATGTGGAACACTGAATTAAACTGGATCATGTCACATGGCTACTACATTTCCCTTGATCATTAGAAGGTCCCGTTTTAAGGCATGCCAAGATGGTTGTATGACGCTGATGCGGGAGTGCCAAGCACCACGATCCTATTTAGGATGTGTTAGGCGCCTTCCAATATATATCCTACCAGGGAAGAAGAAAACAGAGAAATTAAGATGCTGCTTTAAAACATAAACACAACTGACTAGATGTATCTACTGAAATAGTTTCTTAACCAGGAAAAACACACACTCAATGACCACCACCAAATTAGGTACAACTTTTCAGCCATTAATCCAATGGCAGCAACTCAATACATTTAGGCATGAAGACATGGCCCAGATGACCTGCTGAATTTCAAATCGAGCATCGGAATGGAGAAGAAAGGTGGATTCAAGGGAATTTGAACGTGGCATGGCTATTGGTGCCAGATAGGGTGATCTAAATGTTTTAGAATCTGCTGATCAAGTAGGATTTTCCAACACAACTATCTCTAGGGTTTACAGAAAACTGTCTGAAAAAGAGAAACTTGAACAGCAGTTCTCTGGTTGAATATGCCTTATTGATGCCAGAAGAGTATGGCCAAACTGCCTTAAACTGACGGCAAGGCAACAGTAACTCAAATAACCACTCATTACAAGTAAGGTATACAGAAGCGCTGCCTCTCCCGCTTAGAATGGGAAGCTATGGCTTTAATTTGCATTTGCTCATCAAAATTGGACAATAAAAAAAAAATTGGAAAAACATTTGTTATAAACAACATGAAAGATCCATCCTGCAGTTTTCAGGCTGGTGGTGGTGGCAGTGTAATGGCATGGGGGATATTTTCTTGGCACACTTTGGGCCCCTTCATACCAACGGAGCGTCACTGATATGGACCAAAACCTCTGAAGAACATTTCCATCAACTTCTTTAAGGTGTACCTAATGAGGTGGCCAGTGAGTTTGTGTTTTTTGTTTTTATGTAAAAGTCCAAAATAAGATGTGTTGAAATAATGCTCTATAGAATAATAACCACTGATACTAAGCAGAGGCTCCTAAATAAAGGCAATTATATTCTCTGTTTTGAAGGCAATATGCTTCCTGGATTAGCTTACCTAAACCTATTAAATGTCAGACACTGAAATGGCCAGCTGTTTATCCAGTCAGGCACTGTTCTAAACATCATTATGTTTGTTTTACTTTTAAATATATTTCACTGTTTTGTTGTGATGACACTGTTGTTTTTCCTATCCTGCAAATGTTAAGAGATTATTATAGCAGGAAAAGCCTGACTCAGCTGTTAGTTTTCCACATACTGCCTGAGCTAAAGATTAAATGATGCTGCTTACCCTAAGCCAACAGCAAGTATGTGGGAAATGATAAATGACGGAAGGAAAAGCTTCAGAAAGTCAGAAGAGAGAAAGCCTCCCTTCTTCATGACGCTGGTTTTCCTGATGCTGAGAGAGGTTGAGCGCTTAGGGTGCTTCAGCAGGAACTCCCTACAGAGCGACACATTAATATCAAGCAAGTTCCAGTTTAATGTCACACTGGCACCTTTGCTCACACAGACATCATTCCAAATTCTATGAATCACAATTACAAATTATGGCATGTAATAATTATAGTTGGGGTAAAAGATATAACTAATTATGATACGAATACTTACTTCGGTGGACTGTTCTCAGGTCGGCTGGACCAGTCCCAGATCCAATCAGCATTTTTCTTCATCAGGTTCTCAACCTCCCGTATTCTCTCTTGGAAATCTTCATCTGACTAAAAAAAAAAAAAAAAAACCCCACAGGTTTTTGATAATAAAATGATCTCACAATACATTCAGCTTTAACGTGGTTATGAATAATGCATAAAAATAAGACTATTTTTTTTTAAAAAACAGATTGTTTTCGACTTGTCACAGCAGGAAAAGCCTGACTCAGCTGTTAAGTAAGGACCTCCTTTAAGTGGAATGCAGTTATAATTAAAAATACTTTCCCTTGCCTGCTATGACACGTCCAAATTTCTGCTGTGAGAAAGACTTAATGTACCTGTGAGCTGTTCCCCTCTGAGCCTTTCCACAGAAGAAGAGGGGTCTGTGCTCTGCGTGGACTGTTGTGAAGAAGAAAACACACAAGGGAAACTCAGCTCACAACTTCTTCTTATTACTCAACAAATAGAGGAAAAACATGAACTATTCTTCCCCCTTCTGCCCACCCCCACCCCCACCAACCTGTTGCACTGAGAGCTTCCTCTGGAGCTGCTCCTGCCTGATTCGTGCTGTGCTTCTAGCAACATTTTCTCCATGTCGGCTGCCAGGCTGGATGAGGGAATTTGCTCCTGGCTTCCTTGATGACTGGCACTTTGGGAGCCATTCCCACTGAAATGCAGCTCAACCCAGGAACCTTAAATCAAATGCAAAGTCTTTAAACATGTATCCTGGTTATCTAGCACTGCATCACAGGCCTGTCTGCTGTACAAGGATGGGCATGCAGGCTCTGCGCATAGAGGAACAGCAAACAAATGCGGACAGCTCTTAGCTTGCAGGCATTTTCATGGTGCCAACACTGCAAATTAGCCTTAATAACTAACTGGAACGATGGCATACCCTGTATAGCTGTGTCTACATGTCTTATAGGTATTTAAAATCAATGTGGAGTTGAGATTGAATCTAGCTATTTAGCTAAATACCCCTATCGACTGGCTTTTCACGTGGTCAGGCTAGGTGACGTTATTTACTCGTGTTGTTTAACTATCATCTACAGCTAACAACAACACAGGCAATCTATTTTAGCGTAAATACTTCACCTTGCAAACTCTCGTCAGAGGAAGCATCCACCGGCAGCGACATTGCAACGGTATAATGCAGTCTCCGCAGGTTTAAAGGCCTCTATATCAGCGAAATGGTGGCGAAATGCTTGCAAGCAGCTGGAGCTCCAACTACCACAATACAATGACGCAACATTGTGTTTATCTAAAATGTGATTGGCTCGGAAAGGAGAGCACGCGCACCATGCTCTCCCTGCGTGTCGATCATGCGCGTTCACGCCCGCACACAAGGACACGATTTATGACCCACCTCGATAATCACATATTCGAGTTATTTGTGAAAATGTTATGCAAGCAGCGAGAAAACGTGCTTATGTCAGCTGACTCTGTCTCACATTTCTGGTTTAACCTTCACTGCAGCAGTTATACACATCTGTCTGCAGAGGGCAGTCATAACTAGGATGACCACATCCCCCCCACTCCACAGCTTGAGACAATTTCCCACATTTTGACTGGTTCTGCAGGATTTGCACTTTTCTAAAGTCTGGCTTTTACCCTTTGTATATGAAGTGAAGGCTTTTTTATTATAGTCAGAAGAAGGTCATCCGGTCTAATGCCATACTCAAAAGGGAAAATTATAAGTCACCAAAAAGTCACAGGGTTTGCAGACGGTACTTCTACACCATCTGCATTTTATAATTAATCTATGGCTTTCTTCCATTGGGTGCCTTTTGTCTTGTCTCCCTTCCCTCACTCTCTACTGCTCGTGGCAGATGGCTGCCTCTCCCTGAGCCCGGTTCTGCCGGAGGGTTCTTCCTATGAAATGGGAGTTTTTCCATCCCACTGTCGCCAACTTGCTCATAGGAGGTTGTTGGATTGTTGGCATTTCGTCTGTATAATTGTACCTTACAATATAAAGCTCATTGAGACAACTGTTACAATGATTTGGCCCTATATAAATAAAACTGAATTGAATTGTTAACTATGATGGAAACTAGCAGAAAGAGAATGAATCAGCAATATAATCTGAGAAAGAGTTTTTGTCTTGTTTTTTTCTTTTTTGCTTGTGTTATTTTTCAATTTTGCCTGAGGGGGGTGTTCTAATCCAACCACTCCAACAACACCCTCTTTAACACAGTGTAGGAGGCCCACACAACCAAGCTGTCTCAGGATGCAGAGTCATCTCCGGATGCAGTAACATCCAATCATATTAGACCCTCCCCAAAGATAATGCCAGAGAACTACATCCACAACATGCACAGTTATGACCATATATCACTGTATCTGTGTCATAAAGTGTAGCTATTTAAGTTATATTAGTAATTGCTGTATGTATCCTCCTAGCTCATGAGTTACTAGACACGTGTGAATAAGTCATTAAAATCTAACTTGAAAGTTGTACAACTTTATAGTGTATAACTCATAATTAATGATCTTTACTCTTGCACATCTATGTGTCTGTTCCATAGTCTAGCCACCTAATTAAATTAATGCTTACTCATTTGTATAGTTTTTCTTTTAACCAACAATTGCACAAGTGAATAACAACATATTGTTTTTGAACAGCTAGACATATATTATATTGTAATTATTGCTCACAATTTCTTGAACAGGCTAGTCCAAATCTACAATCTCAAATTTCAGAAATGCAATTATGTTTGTGGACATGGAAATTAGTTTGGCTGATTATTTTTCCTAAATTGCATTACTGAGGGGGCTTATTATTCTGAGTTGTGTACTGCTTCCTCGCAGGCAAAGATTTACACAGTTTACCACATACCACAGATAAACTACTTTGGTAAAAAATTGTTACCAAATAGTTCATATCTTATGAGAAATGAAGTTTGCAAAAGCATGCAGTAACTGGTGTTTCAGTTTGTGGCGCTAGTGATGTTCCATTGTTTATCTTTTTAATGTTTAGATCTACTAGATGTAGATGACAGCTAAAAATACAGAAAAATATCTCAAACCTCAAACTCAGTTCAAACATATGTCCAAGTTAAAGTGCATAAATTGGATTTATCAGTTAATGTGTACAGACAGACATAAGGAATATTTACAAAAGAGCCAAGGAAGGAAGTCCCAATTTTGGGTATTTAATTAAACCAGAAATTTGTATCTGGAAACCTATTGCTGATCTGTTTAGATAATCTGCCATTTTTATCAGACGTATTGCCTTCCGGGTAGAAGAAAGCCATATTCTTGTTTGCATTAACCAGACTGCAAATGTATTAATAAATTGTGGTATAAGTAAACCTATCATTAGTGCGTGAACAATAATACCTGGTGGCACAAAAACAGGGAACACATAGTTCCACTCAGGTTGCAAGCCAATAGATAGTCTCTACACTTTTGCTATCAGCCACATTTTAGGAAAAAACATCAAAAGAAGAGGCCAGTAATCAAAATATTTCACAAGAAAAAAAGAATACTATAAATCTGTACCACCTACCCAGGTTGTGGTGCTCATGCTTATTTTAATACCACCTCTACTAGGCCTGGCAATGTGTTTATTGTAGACATACCTGTGAGATCCACAGTTGCCATCAAGGAGAGCAGCTATCAACACTGCAGGCCACAAACACTGCATTAGACTCTAAAGCTGCACAAGCCAAAGCAAAGTTTTCAGAGACTAAAGAGAGCTGAAAATATGAGACACTGTACTTCGTATAAATAAATAAGGCCCCGTTTACACATCTACGTTTTCCCTTAAAAACGTATACTTTTTCCTTCGTTTGCGCCTTTCGTTTACACACAAACGGAGATTTTGCCTCCGAAAACGAATCTTTCTGAAAACTCCGGCAAAAGTGGAGATTTTGGAAAACGCCGTTTTCGTGTAGCAGTGTGGACTGCAAAAACGGAGGTTTTTGGAAACGATGACGCATTTTAGTCATGTGATGCAGTCATGTGACCAATTCAACTAGATGGCAGACGGCATTGTACAGCAGTTGTTTTGTTTGATCTCAATTTTGACAGCCCTATTAAAGATTAATATCAGTGCAAAGCTCCAGATAGCTTTTCTTCAAAGAAGACGGAATGTAAAGTAAATAAACGGCAGACGGAAATGACG
>VVHJ01024489.1:11161-34484 GCA_015107715.1 Tylochromis polylepis
TTTTTTTTTTCATACCTATAGGCTAATAACTGCCAAAGCATGGGTTCAGCTAAGCTAGGGTAGGTCGAAACAGTGTGATTAAACATAAACATAACAATTTGTGCAACTCTTGGGATCTCCTACCACTCTGTTTACTTTAGAAAGTTTTTTATTTTATTTATTTATTTGTTTTTTTGAGGACGTTCAAACCAAAAATAGCACAACATTTAAAATTCTGATAAAAGGACTAGGTGTTACAATCCCTGATAATGCATTGCTTCAAATGGATATCAAATGGCTTCAAATGGCTACCATGAGGAATGGCAGCCTGAGATCTCCACCAGCAGGACACCTCGCCAGCAGCGTACCCCAGCCCCGCAGGGTGCCTCGGCCCACAAATCACTCTACCAAAATTTTCTTAGTTAAGCTTAGGGATTAAAGCTGTGATCTGAAGTATAATATTAAAATTTGACACATCGTCAGTAGTGCACCTTGGATTCAATGTGTGCTGTGTTCGTGCAGTCGTGTTAAAGGGACAATTCACACCAAAACCAAGTTTGGGTATTTTTCTTTTGGCCTGGAGTGCTTTTTATACCCAAGTGTTGTCTTGGTTTGAATTTACCAGTTCTGGAGAACATCGGCTGCAGCAATGTCTGCCTTTCTCTCGATTATAAAGGAAATAAATGACCCTTGCCTTGAGGTGCTCAAAGCACCAAAAGGAAAAAAAAAGACATCTGAAAAAGTCAGCAGCAGTGTGTCTTCCCAGAGATCATGACCACTTATTGAAAAATCCACACATGCTTGTTGTGAGGAGTTTCATCTAGGTACCATTTTTTATTTTCTGCTGAAGCACGTAAGATGGATGGACTTAAAAGAGAAAACCTTTAAAAGTCATAAGACGAAAATACCATCAACGCTGACATAGAAATGCTTGCATGTGTTGAATAGCACACAGGATGAAGTTACAGTAAAGTTATAAGAGTCTGAGATAAAGCAGTGCCAATCCAGTGGTCTCCTAGAAATTGTTAAAAGGATTAAAATTTTTGACATATTTTCTGTCCAAATATGGCCTTACTAGAAAACTGTTTTGGGCTCTGAGATGCTGATCTCCATAAATATTAACAGGATCTTTTTTTTTTTAAATTGATGATAATTAATTCCCTGTATGAATTTCTCTTACTTCTGTACTGTTGTTTGCAAGTAAAATCAGGTGAAAATTAGCCACCGTCTTTCGTCCTCGGGACAGCCAGAGGTGGCAAAGGTAGTTTCAGGCTCAGGTTTGACACAGTGGCAAAGTGTCTTCTCTCAGTGGGTTTGCTGGCCATTCTTTCATCCCATCTTCTCTAATGCTAACAGACGGTCATTACCATCTCTTTCATAGTAGAGGTCCCAGCTGTGTTCAGGGGTCTAATACCCGTCAGCCTCTGTCCCAGTCTCCCCCTCCTTCCCTCCTCCATCAATCCCTAACATAGCACAGTCTCAGCACAGTCTGGAGGTGCATCTGAATAAAACCCACAGGAGAGAGAGTGAGAGAGAGAGAGCTAATACTAAATCTCAAATGACCCAACCAAACAAAAGTCTATCAGAAGCCAGCTCAGCAAACACAACTGCCATACTGATGAGCGGAGAGTAGCACAAACAGGGAAGGTGGCAAGGCCAGAGGCTGGAAGCTTCGTTTATGCAGCTCTTCAGAGGAAACGTGACTCATTAGCAGCAGTGGATTGCAGGCATCTTATCCAAATATCTCAATCCATTTTCTTTAAATCTTGTCTTTAAATGTTGATCATAACTGTAAATGGTTATTGTTTGATATGTATATATTTTCCTTAAAATAAAATATCACATTTTCAGGGCTTATACCTCCTAGCAAAGTGTGAATAGCAAAGATTTAATTTCCTCCTACCTGTAAAAAATGTCACATATGCATTAAAACTACAGATTGTACACGGGAGATGTGTGGGGTTTTTTTTTTAAATAGTTTGTAGTCATGTGTGGTGCATTTTTCTAAATGGAAACTTTTTGTTGTTGTTGTCATTATTTGTCTGCACACACGCACACAGAGTCACACAAATGGAAAGAGAATTAACAGAACTGTCGGTGAACTGTAACGGTAGGTGCCACGCAGAAAGACACAAGCCAGAGAAAAACCGAGAGACAATTTCGCCAGTGCCTCGCTCGCACGAAGGACATAATAGCGCTGAAAGCAAAACGACTCAATGAAACAGGAAAAGTGTATTTCTTGGAATCCACTTACACTCAAATTACAGTGACATTCTTGGCAGAGCTTGCTGCACAGGGGTAGCAAAATGTACTGCAGCAAAAAGAACATTAGGGACACTTATCAGGGCTACGACACACACACAAAAAAAAAACTATTAACATGTGAAAAGACCAAAATCAAATAAACCAAAGAAAAGACAAAATAAGGGGCCTATTTTCTTGGCAACATTTCGCTCCAATTTCTTGTGCTTTGCTTCTTTCTTTCTTTTTTCCCTCTCCCCCTCCTGCCCTTTGTCACTAGGTTAAGTTACAGACATGAGGTGAAGGAATGAGGGAGGCAATGTGGTAACACACTGTACCATGAGGAGCGAGATGCTGGCTCTCCCAGACATGGTGTGCACCAAGCGAGAACCCTTCTGTGGCCCCACATAGGAAAACACACACACAGAAACACACACGATACTTGGATAGCATATGTAGTGCACATACACAGAACAATCCACGAGCATACAAGCAAATGATATGATTGCATTCTCGTGAGGATAGATACGTGCACGTGCGCGCTCTCTGGTTAACTTCCTTCCTTCCTTCCTCCCTCCCTCCCTTTTCGGCTCCACATGTGTCTTGTCATATCTCCTTCAGACCATAATTGTCCCAACTTATGGTGTTTCTTCCTTCAAGCCACAGTTTAGGGGAAGTGAAATCCTTCTAAGTGACTGTCACAATGCATCAGCTTCAGTCCCCTCCACCCCCATCTCTCTTCTTCAGTCCCCTGGCTGCCGTCTTGCATCCCCGCTCACTATCCCTCACTCTTAAGTGTTTTTTTCTTACTGAGATGGCACACTGGCATTCTCACTTTGTCGCTCTCTGTCACTCCGTCTGCTCTTTTCTTTTTGTGCAGTCACCCTCCCGTCGCACTTCAGATCTTCCCCCTGTCTCTCTTTCCCTGTCCCCCACCCTCCCCCCACCGCCCTGTGTTTAACTTGAAGGGAGAGCTTTAGTCAAAACATCACGCTGCCATTAGGCCCTCCCTGTGACTCACCTCTTCGCATAATCCTTGTTCCCCTCGATTACATCAACCGAGGTACTTCCCATTTCCTTTGAAGGGACAGTGACTCCTTGACACGCTATTGCACACAAAAACATGTGATACAGAGACGAGCTAAGGGTGACAAAGGTCGTGACCCAGGCATGTCACAGTGCAGTGAGGCATGTGTCACTTCTGCTCTGCCTCCAACTGTGCTGCTCACTCCTCTGTCACCCAGCAGAGAAGACACACAAACACACTCTAGTCACATAAACAACGACTGGCCTTTCCTATCAACCAGACATACTTCTCATTCCATGTTGTTTGTTTTTTGCAGACCTCTGTATTAGATATGTGGACTAGGATTCGTTCTTATTTGTGTTTTGATATATCGATAAATCTGGCATTTGTTGCTTCAGTTCACCAATTAACAGTTTGGTCTGTAAAATCAGAAAAACAACCAACAGTTTAAAACCCAAAAACATTCAGTTTGATGTCATGTAAGACTGCCAAAACATGACATTTAAAAGGAAGAGCCAACAAGTTTGTCACTGTTGCCATTTAAACTTCCAAAACCAATAATTGACTAAATTACTCAAATTTTTTTATAAGGATTAAAGGATTAGATTAAGGCAAATAACATGCCGTGTTGATTGTGAAGTAGGGATAACGACAAAGTCCTATAAACTAGCTAGTGAGGTTTGTGCTTACTTTTGTGCCACAGTGAGGTGTGTGTGTGTGTGTGTGTGTGTGTGTGTGTGTGTGTGTGTGTGTGTGTATATATATATATATATATATATATATATGACATGACATGACATTTAGTGTGTGTATGAACTATAGTTAAATTTTCAAGGAGTATCTGTGTATTTATTTACTTTATTTATATAATCAAGAAAAGCATGAATAAATATAACTACAGAGAAAAAAATGTTGGTGCACAGAAAGTTAAAAAAAATAAACAAACTATAATTATTCTTCATGAGGAAAAAAAAGCAAAAAAAAAGTTGTCTGAAGAGAGAGAGCGAGAGGAAAAAGGTTCCAAATAAGAGGAGGTAAGTCACAGGATTTGAGGGGGGAAAAAAGTGAATTTACTGACTTTTAGGAAAGAATAAGAAACAAACTATTCTTACTTGAGTGGATTTTTGGAACTTTAATTTTATTCAAAAGTGGCTAAATAAATAAATGTGTGCATCTTACGCACTTTTTAATAGATTGTTTTGGAAGTTGGTAAGATGTACAAAGCATTTACAAGATGAGAGAAGATGAGCTTTACTGTGCCACAGCTATCTTTATTAATAGAAGCCTATCTCTCTTTTCCAGTAACAACTTTCTGCGTCTCTGTGTGCTCAAAGTGACTCAACAGAGTGAGAAACATTTGGAGAAGATTCTCAATGTTGATGAGTTTGTGAAACGGGTGTTTTCAGTCATCCACAGTAATGACCCTGTGGCCAGAGCCATCACTCTGAGGTAATAATGTGAATTGATGAATAAATATATGAGTGATGCATTTGACCCTATCCCTAGCACACTCCTCTGCATGTCCTCCTTCACATCTACAAACCTCCTCTGTGGTCTTCTTGCCTGGCTTTGGCATCCTTTGTGCAATGTATCCAGTATCCTTCCTCTGCACATGCCCAAAACATCTCAGCCTTGCCTCTCAAACTTTTACTCCAAAATGCTGTCCCTCCTTTCTTATCCCGTGCATTCTCTGTGAGAATCTTAACATCTTCAGCTCTGCCTCCTGTTGTTTTGCACCACCATCATCAAATCATACATCTTAGCAGGTCTCACTAACATCTTGTAAACCTTCTGCTTCGCTCTTGCTGTTATCCTTCTGTCACAAATCACCCTAATACTAGTCTCCATCCACTCCACCCTGTCTGCACTCTTGTCTTCACTTTTGCTGTGCACCGTCTTTTCAGTCATCTCAGATTTTAAAAGAAGCATTCCTGCTGTCTCATGTGTTCAGGATGCTTGGTAGTTTGGCCTCCATCATCCCAGAGAGGAAGAATGCCCACCACAGTATTCGCCAAAGCCTGGACTCTCATGACAATGTGGAAGTCGAGGCCGCCATCTTTGCTGCTGCAAGCTTCTCTGCACAGTCAAAGTAAGGAAACAATGACTAAAACTGAGCTCTGATGTATAGGATCATGTTTTAGATGGTTTAATTGTAGTGTGTCTTTTTTTGAAATGTTTTTTTGAATTTTTTTATTTTCAGAGACTTTGCAGCTGGAATTTGCAACAAAGTTAGTGAGATGATTCAAGGTAAAATGTTTATTCTGTATTGAAAATGTCTTAGATCACATGAAGATAAACAAGAGCTGATGTGGTTTAAAGTTTCATTATCACTGTCTTTTATTTTAGTTATAGTTTTCTCACTAAACTGAGTACAGCCATTAAAATCTATTCTTTTTTTCATGCTGAAATCACAGAGAAAAAGAAACACAAAACACTGCAAATACACATTTTGCTGAACCCAAAGATAATATTTGTCACGTGCACTGTGTCTTTTACACAACGTTTGCATTGCTCTTTTCTTCCACCTCAGGTTTAGACACTCCTGTGGAACTGAAGCTGAAGTTGATCCCCATGTTGCAGCACATGCATCATGACGCCAGCCTGGCGTCCAGCAGCAGAGAGCTTTTACAGCATCTGGTGAACTCTTATCCCTCCACCCCCATGGTCATCGTCTCGCTGCATACTTTCACCCAGCTGGCAGCCTCTTCCCTCATAGATATCCCCAAGCAGGTAGACCCAACTCGCTGGCACACAGCGATGCCTCATTTCGTTTGGTTTGTTGTGGTGAACCTCTGATTTGACTCCTAATCCGTTTGCAGCTGCAGCTCCTCCTTCAGTACCTAAAAGATGATCCGAGAAAAGCTGTGAAGAGACTTGCAGTTAATGATTTAAAGCTCCTGGCTAAAAAGGCTCCTCACCTGTGGATCAGAGAAAACACTCAGGTAGAGCCCCAGATGGCGACAGTTGTACTGTAGGGTTGTGTTGATGTTTAAAATCAGTCTGCAGTCTAACAGCTTTTACCTCTGCAGATGCTGTGCGAGTGTGCTTTGACCATCCCTTATAACAGTTTGAAGCTGGGGATGTTGGCCGTTCTCTCCACCCTCTCTGGAACTATTGCAATTAAACAGTATTTTAGTAACGTGGGAGGTAATGTTTGTGCTTAAATCACTGCATTTAGGAAACAAAGAAAGCCACTCTGAACTGATCTGGATTCTCTAAAACATTCTCAGGTGGCTCTTTGGTTCCACCCCGGCTCACTGACCTGGTTAAATTGGCACAGGAATGCTGTTACCACAGCAACCTGGCAGTAGCAGCTCACGGGGTCATAGTGCTCACCAACATTGCCATTTCCTGTCCGGAGAAAGGTTAGTTAGACTGGGCAATAACCTGTTTGGGGGATTCTTTTAATGCCAGTCAAGAATCAGTGCTTTTATCTCGCATTCAGTGTGGTAATATTTTCTGCTGCATGCTGTTGTGTGTATTTCCCCCTCCTCAGATATAGTACAGCTGGAGCAGGACACAGTTTTAGGAGTGGAGTCCCTTCTGATGCTGTGCAGTCAGGACAACAGCCCTAGTGCACAAGCCACACTGAAAGTAAGACATTAGAACCCTGAGGAGGCAGAGTTTACATTATAAAACATCTGGAGTAGTACCACAATGTATTTAAATTTAAATTTGGAAAACTGACACATTATGAATTTGTTGCACTCTCAGCTTCTCCCTGACATTGTGTTCTGTAACCTAAAATTGACATTTTAAGTTACACTGATGTTCAGCCATGTCAGTGTACTGGTTTGGCAGGACTTTTAAGAGTGAAGTGGAGTAAAACCAGTTATCTTGTGTTTGTTTTGTCAGTAGTCGTGCTTTGAAACACGAGAACACCGCCAGCTTCGCATTAATCACGACCATAACAGTGACTGGTTCTTTGTTACTCCTGCCCTGCTCACTGGACCAATTGAAGTTTCTCGTGCGTACGTGGCTCAGGGGCCAGCAAGTTGGCAGTGGTTCCTGGAGGTTTCTGGCTGTCACTGGATGAAATTAGTTGCAAAGGATGTGCCACAACAAAAACCTCCCAGTGATTGCCTGAGTTGATAGCAGGTTGCCTGTAGTTCTTCATGTTTGTCTAAAACAGTGTTTCCCAACCACGGTTCCACCTGATTAGTGCTCTAAGCGACCGGCGTGAGTAACAGGCAGAACAATTACATTCTGTTCCACTAGAGGGCAGTACAACTACCTGCTCTAATTAAATGGGTTGCCAACTGCCAGTAAAACAGAAGAAGACGAAGAAGAAATTTCATGCTGTGAGTGAGACAACGTAGCGCGTAATAGCAATAGATAAATATTTGAAAAGAAAAAATAGTCAATCTGACCTGGGTCCTGGAGAAAATTCCGACCCAAATGAAGGCCCTAGCATGAGTACTGGTCAAGCAAAAAAAGTATACTGGGGACAAATCAAGCCAGTTCCGCTATGCCTGGTGTGTGGGGAAAAATTATCAATATGCTTTTTGTTACATTTTTGTTTGGTGGTGTGCCCTGTGATTTTTCTAATGTGAAATATGTGCCGTGGCTCCAAAAGGTTGGGAAACACTGGTCTAAAAAAGTACTAGCTGACTATTAGCCAAATAGTAGTATAACTTTAAAAAGCGTGACACAAACTGGAAATGGAGAAGTTTCGCCTTCAAAGTAAAAGTTGTGTCTGTTGCAACATGTTGGCTACAGGCATTTTTACTTTGAAGGCGAAAATTCTCCATTTCCAGTTTTCCAATACATTACACTTTTCACAGTTTCACTACAGCTCAGAAATCAGGTGTAGGGTGTGTGTAGACAAGTCCGTCAAAGTACGTCTATAGAAGTATGTTAGCAACCAAAGCAATCACAAGGAGGTTTTTACAGTTGTTTGACAAATACACATTTTTTCCCTAGCGACAGATGGTTGCCAGGAGGTCACTGGTGAACTGTAGGGCTGTGTAGGCTTATGCAAATTAAAACAAAACAGTTGACTTGGTAGATGGGTCAAATTCAGAGGTCTGGAAATCAAATTTGTTTTGAGGTTTTCCAGCTATTTACGGTGAAGCAAAGCTCAAGCCTTTTATTGAAAATAGCTGTTTTACCTCCCTTCCTCTCCATTTCTTCTGATTGGGTGCACAGCAGGAGGTTTAAAAAGCAGGTGGGTGTGTCTGCTTTCCTTACAGCCAGAGCAGTGTGAGATAACTTTTGAAGGATATTCATTTTCAGTTATGTCATACAGAGCCAAGAGTAGGAAAAACTGTCAGAAACTGAGGGTTTAGAGCAATCTGAAGCCTGAGCTTTTGGCTCACAGGGATTACTTGTACATACTTTGCCTTTATTATTTGAGGCTTTGGTCTTGTTTGATATGAGGATCCTTCTTTGTGACAGTATATTTATAACGGAGGATAAAGAAAAGTTTTTCTTTAATACCAGCTGGACAAACTTTGCAAATGAGGTCAGAATTATTTTGGGAGCGTATCTCCATACCTCTCCTTACATTCAGCTCATCAGCCAACCCTTATCTACATTTTGCTGTAGTAACACCCATCTCTCATTCCCTTGTTTTCAACTTTAGACAGCTCTCACCTCATTGGTTAAGCTGCTGAAAAGTCGACACCATCTCAGCCAGTCGGCGGTGGAATTCCTGCTCAGCCAGCTCCACTTGTCCTGCGACTCCTCCCGTGTTCTCATGTGTCACGCTCTGGCGGCCATCGCCACCCACCTGCCTGTGCTGGGGGACGGTATGCTGGGGGATCTGGTGGATCTCTACCGGGTAGCCAGTCACTCGTCCACCGATAAGCAGCAGGAGCTTCTGGTGAGAGATGTGCAAGGGTCACGCATCAGCTGGAGTGTAGAGACTAAATGATACATGACGCAGTTTAATGTAGCGTTCATGTTTTAAGAACAAGTAGAGGAACCTCACAGGAGCATCCTGTTAATATTTACTTCCTTGTTTTACTGCCCTTACATATCACAGATTTCTAGAGTTTCACACTCATCACCCCCTACTGTCACTGCTGCAGGTTTCCTTGGCAACAGTGATTTTTGTTGCGAGCCAGTCGTCTCTATCAGCCGAAGTGAAGACTGTCATCAAACAGCAGCTGGAGAACGTTGCTAACGGCTGGACGGTATATCGCATTGCACGGCAAGCCTCGCGCATGGTGAGAAGATCTTTGGATCAAAACGGTGTTGCAAGCAGCCAGGAAGTGCCTCTGATCTCAGACAAGATCATTTTCTTATTGTTCACCTGCAGGGATGCCACGAGTTCTCCAGCGAGCTCTACCAGTGTGTGCGGACTCGTGTGGCATCAGAGCACTTCTACTTCTGGCTGAGCAGCCTGAAGGAGTTCTCCCAGGCTGAGCAGTGCCTGAGTCACGTGGAGGATGGGGACTACAGCGGAGCCATGAGCGCCATCGCAGAGGCCTTGCGCTCCTACCAAAAGGGCATCGCTTCCCTCACAGTCAGTTAACTGCCAGGCATCTGCTTGTCAAAAAGCATTAATACTGTTTATCTATCACCAGTGACAGGATGCTGAGAGCTGCTGATAGCCAGTGTGGAGAGGGCTGCCATTAGAGCTGATTTCAAAGCAACTCTAACTGCTAATGACGTGACTCACCTAACGACAGCAGAATCTTGTTAGATCAACTCAACCTGTGCAACTATTTAACTGCTGTGTCCTTATTTATCTGATTAATCCCTCCCTGCAGGCTGCCAGTACTCCTCTGAGCCCGCTCACATTCCAGTGCGAGTTCATTAAGCTCCGGATCGACACCCTGCAAGCTTTGTCGCAGCTCATTTGTACCTGCAACAGTCTGAAAACCAGCCCCCCTCCTGCCATCGCAACCACCATCGCCCTCACTTCAGGCAATGATCTGCAGCGCTGTGGCCGCATCTCGATGCAGGTGACGTGCTCAACTTTGGCCTGAGAGCAGTTTGACTACCTTTTTATTTATTTTAAATTTGTGGGTACAGCATGTTGAAGGTCACTGTTTAGGCGTTCTGTTAATGCACCAGCAAACTCGAGCAGATTGTTCATCATGCTGAAGAGGCATTTGGTTTTAATTAGGAGGCAAACTTGATTTAAGGTCAGTGTTCAATATAGTTTTCCCTATTGGGCCTCCGGGTCAGTAGCTCAGAGTTTTATCTTTTCACTGGATCACAAAAAGCCAGTATAATTATTTTATTTACCTAGCTTTATCTAGATGAATAAAGCAGAATTTATTAGTAGATATTAAACTTTGAATTACAAATCTATATTAGGAAAAAAAATGAAAATCTTGACTATAAATATAGTTGAGTAATAGGTGTGCAAGCTGCCAGAAAGTAACCAAGTGGGTGCTGTTAGTTTACAGAAGCATTTACAAGAAATTTGTTAAATTATCTGCTGTAATTTTATCTGCTTCATAATTTATTTGTGCTGTTACTGTGTAAAATAAACCAGAGGTGGACAGGAACAACGATAAACATCACTTTTCTTCTCATTTAAATGATCCAAACGGGCCTTATTATTATTATTATCATTATTATTATTATTGTCTCAGCCATTGGGCCACTGCTTGTGTTGAACCCCGATAAGGGAATTAGATGGTAAATCACACAAATCTCTGATTTTATCTATATATTTATTTATTTTTTTGTGTTTGTAATGACCAGTTTATTGAAATTTTTTAGCAAAAATTTAGACCCCAAAAATTCAGAACTCCGTAGTTTCTTATTAGGTCCCTGTCTGTCACAATGTAATGCTCCATATGATGAGAGTCAGAAATAATTCATAGTAGTTCATAGTTGTGAAGCAGGATTTGTGTCATCCAGGAGGAATAATTACGCTCTGGTGTGTTTCTCTTCTCTCCAGATGAAGGTGTGCATGGATGAGTTCAGAAGTCTTGCTGCTCGATATGCTGACTTACACCAGTCGTCGTTTGATGCAGATTATGCGACCCTTCGCAATGTGGAGTTGTATCCTTAAATGCACATCATCATACTTTCATACTTTGCTTCTTCCCTTTTTTAAAAAAAAATCTCATCTCATAACTTGTCCTTAAGTTTTCTTTAACCGTTTGCCCAGACAACAGCAGAGCTGCTTGCTCGTCTCCCACGTAATTGAAGCTTTGATACTGGACCCACAGGCTGCCAGGTGAGGGCTGCTCTGAGTGTCGACAAATAATTTGATTTGAATGGATCTAGTTTAGGGGGGAGAAAAATCGAATTTATTCTAGATTGTGTTGAGTTTTTCTGTACCACAGTTATTATAGTTTTTTGTTTTCTAATTAGTTTTTAGTTTTGTTTCACTTTTAGTTTCCAGATTGAATTTCTGGTTTCAGTTTAGTTTTTACCCCTCAGCTGTAAAAGGCTGATGGGGCATTATTGTCACCCTGCTGGCCAGGCGGGCGATGTGGACACCCAAGTTTGTGAATGCGATAACCTGAGAACGAGGCAAGCGTATGAGTTTCAAACTGATACCGTAGGTGTATCTAGTAAAAATCTCGGACCAGTTCGAATCTCAGCGATCAGGTTTTCTGAAACTCTTGTGAATGCGGTCACTTGAGAAGGAAGTCGCCTCAGATTTTCAATTGATACCAGAGGTGTATCTTCTAGAATAGTCCAGATCTTCTGTTGTTTGAAAATGTTTAGTTTCAGTTCAGTTTTTGAGTTTCAGTACTAGTTTTAGTCTTTTTAAACTATTATTACATGTGTCAGAGACTAGGTTTATGAAAATCGACGCATATATTACAATAAAAACACCAACACTTTTTTTTTAAACCAGTTGACTCACAGTCTTGTAGACCTTCAGAGTATCAGAAAACGCGTCCATTATTGCCTCATCGGGCAATTTGTAATAAGATTTTTACCAAACTAGCAAATACTAAAACTAAGGATCTTTCCTCTATATTTTTATTTTATTTTATTTTATTAGCTTTCAGCATAACGTGTGGCGGTAGCTTTTTATAAGCTGCACACTTGAGATGCATGACAGTGTAATGAAAGTAAATGCACCTTATTTTATATGACAAAAGCTCCTCCACTGGACCGTGTACTCGAGTAATCCGTAGAGAAGGTGCTTTGCGGCAGCACATCCCTTCTATGAATTCCCCCAACATGTCTTCCATCTGTTTCTGTAATGTAGTTTTCAGGAGTACGGCACTGTGGGGTCGGTCCAGACGGAGAGCGAATATGAGCGACGGATGATGTCGGTCTTCAACCACGTGCTGGAGGAAGTGGAGAGCCTCACCAAGAAACACCCTCCTGTCTCACATCTGGTAAGATTAACCCTCAGTACTCAGTACTTCATCATCAATGGTCTGATACTAATGCCACAGACTGTCCAAACCTTTATCAAGCTAAACTTACTGTGTTTATGTTTGTTGCTTATGTGAGTTTGTGTAAACTTCTGTAACAGTATTTAAACAAATACTATAATCACAAGAATGTAACCTGGTTAACACTCAAGCAACCAAGCTATTGTAGTTACTGAAATGAAAGAGTGGAGTCATTTGTGACTTGTTTATCATACCTTTATCATACCAGGACATTAATCATATTTATGCAAAAAGGAGTTAAAAATCCCAAATTGTGTGAATAAAATTATATTGATTTAGTCAGTCCGTGACTGTCATTTTTCTAACAAAATCTAAACAAACATCTTATTTGCAGTTTTGTAATATTTCAAACAGTTTGTGCAGAAACTCGTGCGTGGCTTCATTCCAGGTACTCCAGCTTCCTCCCACAGACAGACACATGCTTGTTAGGTTAACTGGGTGATTTTAAATTAGCTGTAGGTGTGAATGGTTGTCCATTTCTCAGTGTTAGCCCTGTGACAGACTGGAGAGTGTCACAGGGCGGTCTCCATAACTCTTGAGTTGGATCAGTGGGAGTTGATGGATGGATGAAGATGTAGAAACACTGAAAACATTAAAATAATTAGAAAACCCCCAAATATTTGAAGGGTTCTCAGGGGCTGACTACACAAGGTCTGCATATACTGTAGATCTGACAAAGAGTCTGTGTTACCTCATTTAACCCTAGTATGTGCTTTTTACTGTTATTTTTGGACATCTCATAAACAAAAATGTGTTTTGCATTTCAATAAATTCAATCCTAAATATTAAAAAATAAATAAATAAAAGTATTTTTTTTTTTATCGTATTACTTTTCCTGTTGTGAAAAACCAAAACCTAACAGTTTTTATATGTGGTAAAAGCTGTGGTTTACTAAAATATCTAAAAAAAAAAAAAATTATGTCAAAAAGGAATAATTACCAGCAAATTATGCATTACAATAAAATCAAAGCCACCTATCCATCTTTATAACTGCTTATAAAAGTTATAAAAATGGAGCCAGTCTCAGGTGTGGAAGGGTGAGGAGGTCCTGGACCTGCCCAGGGTCACCAGTCTCTGTAGCATCGCCAACACAGAGAGACAAACAACCAAAATCTACAATGTTAAAAGCAAATTTTGGGGAGTTACACAACTTTCTGTTAACCTTGTCGCACTGATAAATGAAGTCCAGTAGAGAAAAAAAAATTATATATATATATAACTGAAAATTTGGAGAACATTTCATATTACAGTAAAGCAAGGGTCATAAATGACCCCACTCAGTTGCTTGAAGGTTGGGGAAAAAAATGGAAATGACAAAAATGAAGTGGCAGCAAATGATGAAAATGTGTTGCTTGTTTTTTCAGCACACCAGCTGTCTCTGTGATGCTGTCATAGCTTTGCTGAAGGTGCCGTTGTCTTTCCAGAGATATTTCTTCCAAAAGCTGCAGTCCACCAGCATCAAGGTAACTGCTTTTAGTTGGTTTAAAGAGAAAGCACAATAATAATATGCATATTCTAAGGCACAGTCACCACAGGCTGTCTTCCCCCAAGCTAGCTGTTTATTGTTAAATGAATCACTTTCTTACCCAGACTTGGATAATAAGATTGATATCGCTTAGGAGTAGATATGTAGCTAATACAGGGAGACAGCAGGCTGAGCTCAGGACAAAGACTGGAAACGAGGTAAAATCTGCCTGCCAGCACTTCTAAAGCACACTAATTCACATATTATGTAAAATCACCTCTCTGTGTTTTTATGGGGATTATGTGCTGGACTGTTTCTTGGCTAGGCTTCTTGGAAAGCAGTGTGTCCAGCCAAGAAATAGTCCAGGAAATAGCTCGCTGTAAGAGAAATGCATGAGACATTTCCACAGTGTCACATTAGTATTTTAATGTTCACATCTCTCTTGGCTGTTTTGGTCGATAAGGTGGGTATTCATCAGAGGAAGGAAGACATTGTTCCTGTGGTACTCTGGAGGTTTATGTGTTGTGTTTTTCTAGCTCGCCCTTTCGCCATCCCCACGAACACCGAGTGAGCCGATCCCAGTGCAGAACACTCAGCAGCTGACCTTGAAGGTGGAGGGTGTGGTGCAGCACGGCTCAACCCCGGGACTCTTCAGGAAGATCCAGTCAGTCTGTCTTAATGTTACCTCAGTTCTTCAGAGCAAGACGGGACCTGACTACAAGGTGTGTGGCCTCAGTCAATTTTTTATTTATATACTTAGTTTGTATTGACACTTAAACAACTTAGACATCACAATTCATATTTTCATTGTCATGTTTACAATTGTTGTGATAGAGTTCAACACTAAACGCAGATTTGTAATACTCTCTCTTTGTTGTTTAAATATCATAAAAATAGGTCTCCATCTCCTCATAAAGAGCATGTTATTGGTTCTAAAAGATGGATTTCCCAAACAAAATCCAGCCACATATGATATGTTGCAGGATCAGGTTTCCAGTGTTTGTCAGTAGTAATAATAACAGACGAGTGCAAAGGAGTCCCAGTTTAACACAGTCAAGTTTTGTTTTGTTTTTTTTAACTTACACCAGAAACTGAGATTCATCAGATCAGACAACATTTTTCCAGTCTTCTAGAGATTGATTTTGATGAGCTGGTGTGAATTGTAGCCACAGCTTCCTGTTCCTGTCCTCTGCAGCTGCAGCCCATCTGCTTCACTGAGTTGTGCAGTCAGAGATACTCGTCTGCATGCTTTTGTTGTAACATGTAGTTATTTGAGTTACTCTTTTTCAAACCATTATCTGTGAACCCTAGAGATGGTTGTGTGGTAGAATCCTAGTAGATCAGAGGGCACCCATATACCTTATGGCTAATATGCAGGGTTTGAGTCCGACCCCTGACGCTTTGCTGCGTCTTCCCCTGCTCTCTCTCCGCCTCTTTCCTGTCTACTCTACACTACCCAACTTTCAAATAAAGGTGAAAAGCCCCAAAATAAACCTTAACTTTTGATGCTCTGATGCTCAGTTTGAACTGAAACAGGTTGTCTTATCATGTCTACATGCCTAAATGCATCGAGATGATGCTATCTGGTTGGCTGATTGGATGTTTTCATTAATGAGCAGTAGAACATGTGTATCTAACAAAGCGGCTTAATAGACGTTAGGGTTGCTGTGAGTAATAAACTTGTGATTTCTCTGAGGTGCTATCTAGTTCACTATGTTTAAGAAAGGTCAGAGATCTTCTCAGCTGATCTCCAAAACTGAACAAATCATACCAACATAGTTTAAATGGATTAAAATAGCACAAATTAGACCAAACTTTTTAAACAGGGTTTTTTTCCCCTTTCAGATTCCACTAGATACTAAAACAAATGAGATCAAGCAGCGTGTTGAGCCCCACAACGACTACTTCAGCACCCAGTTCCTGCTGAATTTCTCCATCCTGGGCACCCACACCGTCACCGTGGAGGCCTCGGTGGTGGATGAGAGCGGCATCGAGTGGAAGACGGGGCCCAAGACGACTGTGTCAGTCAAGTCTCTGGAGGACCCGTACTCCCAGCAGCTCCGTCACCAGCTGCAGCAGGGTGGAGCTCAGCCTGCTCCACAGAGGAGTACATACACTCGCTTCTAGTAGTGTTTACAGTTTGAGCTTCTGCACGTGACCTTGTAGAAATTGAATATGTACATATCTTTTTTAATGATTAAAATACCATATTGATTTAAATAATAACTTTGTGTGATATTTGATCTTTTTTTTTTCCTTTTAACTCATCTATTTTAAGGCTACTCGTCTTTGATTATGTCTTTAGCTGTCTGGATAACCTCAAAATGCCAAATTTAATGCAGCTTTTTAAATTTTTCCCATATTCTCAAATAGGATTTCATGCATGCAGTAGCCTCTCTAGGAAAGTTTAATGCTAAATGTCCTTGGATTTACCCCCCAAAAGTTGATTCTGTTCATCTGGACGTAGCGTTTTCAGTGGGTGAAACGCAGTGGTGCTAGTTTCAGTCATTATGCAAATCTGCTGTTTATAAGGTTGGGGAAACCTGCAGTCAGCTGAGACTGAAGAAGTCACTTGGATGAGTGACGAAACGTTTCTCCCACTGAAAACGCTACGTCCAGATGAACAGAATCAACTTTTTTGGGATTTACTTACCTGGATGATTTGAGCATGCATCAAGACGTCCTTGGATTTAGCGTCCTACATACATGCAGTTGCACAGACAGCCAACAGGGGGCAGCCCACAGTAATTAACGGAACATCTTCGTCTGAAGACCTCTGTCAGCCTCATATTTATCTAAATGACTGGTCTATAAGATCATATTTAACACTTTCTCGATAGTTTAGCGTTTTAAATTACTTTATACCCTTCATTTGAGTTTTCTGTTATGTTCATCAGCATTTAAGCGCCTAAAAGTGAGCTATAGTTATTTTAAACTTTTATGTTATTAATTTTGCGCTCATAGCGTTCCTAAAATACCATAACGCTGTTTCTAGCCTAGAGAAGTAAAGGCAAAGGCTGTTAAAAAAATAATTATTATTATAAAATATCCACACCCAAATGTGAGCTGAAACTAATTGAAAATGAGCCCAAATGACTTCAGATGAAGTCATAAGATTTTTTATTTATTATTTATTTTTGTGGTCATGGACTGAAACCAACCATCAGCACATCAGAGTCTGCGCACTCAGCCTCCTGGCAGGCGTCAGATGAACAGGATCAAGTAAGAAGGGCTTAAAAAAACAACTTCCGCTTTTGGTTTTCAAAATCAAGTGTCTCAATGACCTCATTGTGCAATAGAAATTCAAATTGGTTTCTAGTTCATATTGAACTAGTGTGGCAATGATTACATTCTTCTTCTTCTTCTTATTATTATATAGGTAATATTACTCCATAATATAGGTAATATTATTTTCTGAACTAATAAAACTATCACATAAGAATAAGTAGAACATGATCACAGGACCAGATCAATAAATATTTTATGAATACAGTTCATATTAAAAGTTCAAAAATATTTAATTATGGAGAATTAAAAAGCAAATAAAAATTGCACAAACAAATATGAAAAAAAAGCTCAAACGTTAAAAACATGACAATTATGCGACAATGATCTGTTTGTAACTTTGTAAATAATCAGACATTTAAATCTTTATCAAACTAAGCAAGACTGATAGGGTAGGACCTACACCCTTTTTAGAAACCAGTGGGATCTGACTAAGTGGGATATTGTCATGTGTTTTGTTTCAGTTTGTATATGGATGATCTTCCTAAAACATGAAAGTGAATACTGGAAGTATGATTTTGGAGTGTCTTATTAATCATCTAATATAGGCTGATAGTTGTTCCAGCAGCTGCTCAGGGTTCACTTAATTTATAATTTGTTAAATTAAACTCTGAAAAAGTGCAATAATTAAGCTAATTTTCACTCATTCTGTTTGGGAGATCATTGTTTAAATGTATAGACTATAGTCAGATATTTGGATCACAGGAATGACCTCTGTGAGGATTACGACGATCATCATCACAATCCCTATCCCTCTGAAGCTACTACACCTCTGCACCTCATTCTTGTTCTTGAAAATCAATACCAGTACGCTTCT
Organism: Tylochromis polylepis; assembly: GCA_015107715.1. Taxonomy (NCBI): domain Eukaryota; kingdom Metazoa; phylum Chordata; class Actinopteri; order Cichliformes; family Cichlidae; genus Tylochromis; species Tylochromis polylepis. The sequence goes on from VVHJ01024489.1 coordinate 29,302, forward strand.
CCATTCCTCAGACATCCTCTTGTTCTCCAGGAGTGTTAAAAAGTCCACTGAGCTCTCTCCTAGTCATCTTTCTGCTCTTCATCTTCTTAATAGCCAATCTTACTTCCTCCTTCCTCTGTACTTCCTTATTCACTAACTTTCCTCCTTCTGTAATCTCCTCTCTCTCTCAGGAGCTCATCAAACTACTATCTTCTCAGTGAGGAATCCAACCTCATAAGAACATTTAACAATGTTAATCTAGAAAAGTAATTAAATACTAAAGGTTGCTGACGTGGACATATAAGGATTTTTAGTTAAGGGTTTTATTTTCATTTAATAGCATAATATGTAAACCAAAAAAAAAAAAAAAAAACGAAAGAAAAAAAGAAAAACTGACTTCACCTTGTACGATTACCACTAAAAGAAGCTTTTATTTTGAACGCAGGGTCATCTCATTTCCGGTCCTGTTGATCTTTTGTGTACATTGACGCGGTGTGATCGGCATCCGGAGAAAGACAACGGCTCCTGGAAGCTAGAGACGAGAAATCGCTGATCTTTGTATTTGATGTGTACCTGCGGTGCATATTTTAAGCCGCGTTTGTCTAACGATCAGGGCTGATCCCACTAGGCCTCCCGTCCTCGGCTGAGCCGCCTCTCGTCAATATTCGCTAATGGGAGGTCGGCTAACTTGACGATGACGATGATGGTGATGATGATGATGCATCAGAGGATTTATCCCGGTGTCTGACTGAGATGGAGCCAGCGGCACTCGAGTGGAGTCGCTTGCTAGCCAGCCAGCTAGCGAGCTAACGGTGCCCTCCGGGATTGAGCGTGTGCCTGAGCAGACCGCGTTTTATAGCTAAATGGGTGCAGCCGCAGTTTTATCGCGCAGTATTTCCACCTTTGACCCCCACGTTTGATAGCCCGACCATGCCGACCTGCCAATACTGCTAACTTAACCTCCTGGGTTGGGTACACGTGACAGCGTTTATCTCGCTTCAACAATTAGCTGCACCTTCGGCCGTCCTTGGATGCTTCAGTGACGGTAACCGGGTGAGTAACATGAGCTACAGGACTTTTACTACTCAATTACAGGGGTCGGGCTATATTCTGGATGAGGCACACGGCTATGGCGCTTTGCAGCAGCCTCCAGACACCCAGCGCCCGAGTTAACGTGTGGTACTGTCTCGTAAAACACTCGAGTGTTAAATCTTAGCTGCCTATGCTGTGCGTGTCGCTATATTTCGCAATAGTGCCGATTTTTATTAACTAATCCCGTTATGCTAACTCACTCCACCGCTAGCTAGCATGTCATGAAGTACTCGATCGCGTCCCGAGCGGTTGGTCCTTTTATGGTGCAGTCTTTGCATAGGAAACTGTAAAGGGTTGGCAGCTAGCAGACTGTCGCTAAAGAAAAAGAAGCGGGCATATTTAGGAGTAAATCTTCATTATTAATAATGTGAATGCAGCGTCCAGGACGCGTGTGTTACATATAAATTCCGTGAAATAGCCTCAGCCGGTTAGCGGCAGACTGCTTGGTTTCCAGGGTGTGTGTATGTATGAGTAAGTAATAGCTGTGAGTAAATTTGCGGATTGGTTCAGTTTGTGTACAGTGAGGATAACGTGATGCAAGTTGCACACATGACTTGTTTCCTGTCTAGTGAAACAAATCAGTAGGAGAGGCTAACTGCTGCCGTGCGTGTCCTTTTGCAGACGGTGTGTATCAGGATGGCACAGCTCTTGGATGGGGCCGGCAAACTGGCCTGGGTTCTCCTCAGGTCCGTGCTTCGTTTCACTTTTATGTTCATCAACAACTGTGTAGCCATCCCATCCTACTGCTTGTACCTGCTGCTGCTTCAACCCCTGAGAATATGGGACAGCTCCGTTTTCTGGCACTTTGAAGGCATCATGTTCAAGTGGTTGCTGGCCATGGTGTCTTCATGGGGTTGGGTTGCAGGTTATACAGGTAAGATGTTTTGTTTTTTGGTTGTTGTTTTTTTCTTTTGTCATCCATTGTGCATCGCTGTTGCCTTGTGTGCATGTAGATGATGGGTTCAGTGATGACCTCCTAATGATGCAGGAGACTGCTCTAACACCAGTTTGGACTTCATATCTTTTCTTCACATAGACCTGTTTTCTTCCAGGTCTTATGAGGTTACTTAGGAAGTTATTGCTATTGGGAAGATATTTCCGAAGTCTTCAAAAGCTAATAGAAATATTCTGTTTGCTGTAGGAAAAAGTACAAATTTTTAATGTGAAGAATTTGCTTAATGTATATATAACATCAACCAAAAACATGTTTGAGAGAAACAAATGCTTACTGCTGTGACTCAGATGTACTTACATGAGAGAGACAAACATTGGCTAATACCTTCCCGCATCATGGCAACTAAACATTGTGTAAACATGTCATTTCACAAAGGTGGGGTTTGCTGAATGTCCTAGAGTAAAAACCCGCTTACAAAGTTACAGCTATTTACTCCTAAGGCTCTTCTGAAGAAGTATTATGTTTGCTATATTTGCGCCACATACATTTTCTTTTTCATGTTCCTACCCAGATCATGACATCTAATGAGCCTGAGAACTTGAGCTGTAGTGTGTAGTTTCTATTATATGTATTAAACAAGCAGTAGCTGTAAATGTAGGAAATAAACACCCTTTTCTCTCTTCTCTCAGCCCCTTCCCCTTTGTAGTCAGCATGAAAGATGGTGATTTGTCTTAACTAACCACCGAATGGTAGTGAAACTTAAAAAAAGTCAGATGCAAACTGAAAACGCAGAATGTTCACCTTCATAGTAAAAGTTGTGCTGAACCAACAATTTCAAAAGGGGCAACTTTTACGTTGAAGCTGAATGGTCATCGTTTTCGCTTTGCATTCCATGTTTCAAAGTTTTCATTGCTTGGACAGTGGTTGGCGAGTGTTTGCAGGAAAAAAAAAAGACAACTTCCATTCAAACTATGGGTGAACTCGACAATCTGCTACTGGCCAAAGGAGTCACAGGTTTTCTGTGGGGCACGGTATACCACTTTGTGACCAACTTCACCTAGCAATAGCAAACTGGTTGTGGCATACACATTTTTCCACAGTGACCGATGGTTGTCGTGGCGACACTGACCACGCTCTAGGCCGACATGAACGGGGCTTTAGCATTTGATTTCAAAGCACCTTCAGCAAGCACTTACAACTAGCAGAAGAATGCTAATTTTTCTGTAGCAACAGGTTTCTTGGCCTGTGTGACAATGTTTTTTATACTGGGCACTGACTGGTCATTTATGATACTGATATATTTGTTTGTATTTAGTTTTTTTGTGTTTTGGATAAAATCTTCATTATGATAAATATCGGAAGTGTTTTAAAATCCTTCCACACTCTTTATATATGTGTATATTTATATAGCTTAAAATTGCTGCAATGTCACAGGTTAATATAAGACAAAGTAAATGGGGTAAATCTTTCCTTTTTTGTTTTTTTTGTTTTTTAACTACCAGTTGGGGGAAAAAGGAGCCAATAAGGCTGATATTTGTCTGTTCTCGGACATTCCAAGTTGTGGACACAACATGTTACCTTCTCCAGCTTCAAGTGTTTAGTTAATTGATTAATAAGCTACTAATGGGTTGGCCAAATGATTCAATAAAAATAAACAGCTCATTCAATAGATGTTTTATTGATCCCACAAGGGAAATTGTGTTTCAGCAGCAGGACATAGAATAAAAATGGTACAGTGTACAGTTTAAAAAAAACAAAAACAAAACAACAACAACAGTTAAAGTGCCTCGGGTGCATAGTGACATACTGTGAGATGGTGCAAAACTTTTATATATACAACAGTGCTTAAAGAAATTAACTTCTTCTTCTTTTTTTTTTTTAAGTTAAAGAAGAGTAAAAAGTAAGACTGAGATTGCGCTACAGAGTAAAAAAAGAAAGATTGATTTTAAAAAAACAACTTGTTGTTTTTGATCCTCAAGTGCTGCAGCTGCACTTTGCCCTGCTTTCAGTAGAGCTTTTTCAAATAATTACGGTTACTTGCTTTAATAACCAATTCTGTGTAAGTGGTGTTATATTGAAATGCATTGCTTCCTCTTTAGGTTAAATATATTTCCTCTTGATTATGTAAAAATTGTGCATTTGGAGACCGTTCATTTAAAGTAGCTTATCATTGAATATTTCAGTCATTGTTTTCAAAATTATAGATTAAAAAGCCTGATGTGATGATTTTGTGCTTTTCTTTGTCATTTCTGTCAGTAAATGAATTCCATTTAACTTTGGGATTTGTAGTCAGACACAATAGGACATTTAAAAAAAAAAAAAAAGCGTCTGGTACAGAAAAAAATGTTCAGTTTTTGACATTTTATAGGTTAATTGACTGAGAGCATACTTGCCAGATAAATCAGTAATGAATCTAATTGTTGGTGTGCTCCCTAAATGACAGATGGAGACAGAATATCAAACACACTCCACCTGACAGACACGAATATCACAGGTCATCGTTGTTTCCACTCTAATGGCTGGTTGGATATCTTGACGTGACTCAGGCTACAGTCAGGTTCATTTATATGGAGCAAAATGCTTACAAACTACTAAGTGGTGAACATGGGACGCAACAAGGCATGCTAATTAATAATTCAAAGCTTTCACTCTATAGAGCACTTGGACTTGCGTTGAGCAATATGTATTGCAGGCTTTGATCGACAGTGTTTGGGAGTGAGATATTTGGCCATTAAAGTTTAATTTCGATTTTAAAAGTATAACACATACTGTCATTTGCAGTCTGGTACTTCTCATAGTATGTATAGCTTTGTGTACGTACTGGTATTTGTTATGGTTCTTTAAAGTGATGAAAAGCCAACCAACCAGCCAACTGAAACCTTACCATTACCCATGCAGGGGGTTGTTTCAGCCCAGTCTCATTTAAAAAAACCACAAAAAAAACCAGACAAACAAAAATAATAATAATAAAAATATATTACAAATACATAAAAGGGTCATGAAAAACTAATATTTCATTTCACGGACACTGAATTGTCAAGACTTCAAGTGACAGTACAAATGTGTAAGTATTGCATTTCAATAGGAAGTACATTTCATAACGGAAGACATTGTGTCATTCTGTTTAGTGAAAGCAGGGTGACATCACCATGGCAACTGAGAGAGTCGTCCTTTTTTTTTTTTTTTTTTTTTTTTTTTTGGGGGGGGGGGCCCCTTT
>VVHJ01024495.1:1600-15987 GCA_015107715.1 Tylochromis polylepis
AGAGGGAAAGAAAAAAAGTTAAAAAAAAAAAAAAAAAATTGCCCATGTAATATTCTTTTACTACACTGATATAGCAAAAGGTTCAGTTAGCGTTGCACGAAAAGAGCTATTAGAAAGGTCATTCTCTCAGTCACCACGGATGACACACTAGACTTACTGTACTATGTAAAGAAAGGCCAGGTCCTTTGGATTGTATAACAAGCTAAGCGGCACTTTACCTGAGTAACACTGCTTAAACAGCTTTGGCTTCGCAATAGTCTTAGAGCAGAGTTGCTGGTCCCACTCATGAACTTTGCCCAGTCAACGCAATAGAGATTTTAACTTCCAAACAACAACAGCCACATCACAGCCTTCACAGCCGTGCCTCAAACTTTGAAAGTGGAAAATACATTTACTCAAGAATAGATCAGTTTACCTGAACTTTAATCGTTTGCTTCTACAGTACTTAATTTTAATATTAATTTTAGATATTAAAAAATTAGAATAATTGCACTTCTTAATCCTCTACAGGAATTAGCAGGTTGAGACTTTTTTTTTTAAGTGCAACACTCAGACTTGTATATTAAATAAAAAAACAGAATACAATTAGAAATAAAAGATACTTTTATATATATTCTTGAATGTTTTTGCTCTGTTTACATTACTGAAGTGCCAATCAGGAATCAGTAACAGCCGCCGACCGATGTAGGAATTTTAAGACCTATACCAATATAATTCCAATACATCGGCTGACCCCCCCCCGTTCAAAAACATATCCCTAGCATTTCTTATTTGTAGTTATTTGTTTACTTGTTTATGCCCTCTGTGGCATTCAAGAGACAAAAACAAAACAAAAAAACTAGCGTTAGCAACAGGGAAGTTGCACAGCGCCCTCTGGTGGACAAACTATGTAACAACATTCATAACATAGGTAAAGGGTGTTTCTCACATCTCTTCTTTACTTTTTAAATTTTCATTTATCAGCCATTATAAATGCCAGTACATATACATATAATATAACATATCTAATATCAGCCCACTGATAAATTAGTCAGGCTATAGTCAATAATAAAGGAATCACTAAATAAACAGTAAATAAATAATTATATAGTACTGCTAGATATTCTGAAAGAGGTATACTTTCTAAAAAGTGATTTTCAGTATATTATTAACATCTCTTTTTCTTCTGAAAGTAGGACTTTTACTTAAATTTGTAAACAGTACTTACTAACTTTAACTTCTTCTGTAACTGCTGACTTTTTCTTGAGATCTGCTGATACAGATTTCTAGCCTGAGACAAATACTCCTTATCCCTCAGGTTTAAAAAAAAAAAAAAGATTCCACATCATGTGGCACCTATTAGATCATTTTCCTGTGAATTACCACGAGGCCAAAAATTGTACATAATAATGCAAGTGTAGTCAAAATAATGAGGAAAAACTATGTGATGTGGTTTAAACGTGTATATCAAATGAACATTCCCACTTTACCAAATCTTTTAAGTTTTCCACTGATATTTGATCATGCCATATTCGCTTGAGTACATCAAAGCAGAATAAAAAGTACAAACCAACAAAACAGGAGCAAGCACAAACCACCGCAGTCTCTAAATGAACACTACGAAATTGGATCCAGGACGCAGTTGGACTAAATGATGGCGCAACAAGCGAGCAGCTGATTTCCCAGAGTGAGGAGGTTTGTATAATCAACTCCTAAATTCATTCAGCAGGGGACAGTTTCTACAGGTAAAGATGATGCATCGAATTTACAGCACATTATCACAATGTCGCCAACCTCGTCACTCCAGCAACAGCAATCTTTGCAAGTTTCAAGACAAATTAATATGATTGGGGGTGGGAAGCAAGACAAAGATGAAAAGATCAGAAAGCCAAGACGAGAACAGGCTGTAACCATCAGCTGTGAGATAATGCAAGTGCAGCTTTTTCTGGTCAGTCAGCCAGCAGCTCTACGTATTAACATAACATGATGAGGTGAGGATCTCTCAGCACAGGTGTCAATAAATATCGATCACAAATGACTGATAATTACACTTTAATCGCAGTTCAGGGCATTCAACCCCACTGTTGTGCTCCACAACATCACTTACTTCTATATCACCAAAGCCTCTTCAAATGTGATTGGTCAATAGAATTTATAGTAAAAGCAACTGCATCAAAAACACAGAGACTACAGGTCGGACAGCGAGGCCATACAAAAGTGAGAGACACAAGACAAATATTCGAGACTTGGATAGATTGGGTAGAGACATACATTTAAGGCAAAATGTGAAGGGACGGAGAGAGACGGAAAGCGGAAAGAGAACTTTTGACAGCCTGATTTCTACAGAGGGAGAAACATGTCAGATATCCCGCTGGGTGTGAAATTGAGCTGTAATAGCCTTTTCACTTCATATTCAAATACAGACATGCATACTGATAACTACAACTCTACAGCTTGTATGTCTGCGGCATCAGTCAAATCTACCTCCAATTAAGAGAACGGGACGAGGGGATGAGGGAGGTCTGTAAGCAAAGTCTCTTTAGAACTTCAGTTGTTTGGTTTTTTGCTTTTTTAATATTCTGTGAAATGTCGAATAACTGCAGTGGGATCCCTTCCTACTTATCTGGTGTAACCATATGCAATTCTTTGATCTGGGGCTTTGCTTTTCATTTACATATCTCGGTATAATGCACCAAAGGGTTGTTTTCTGCGCATGGTGTATTCATGGGACATAATCTCCAGACTAGAATGCACAAGCCAAAACATTAAGTGGGCCGTCACCAGTGGCAGCACGGCCAGAGCACAAAGCCATCAATTCACCATCCCAAAAATAACAAGTGGCTTACAGTAGCAGTTTTATTGATTTGCAGCTCTCCCCACTACCCACTGTCCTCTTGCCCCCTATCTTGTCATCTTTTCAATTTTGTCACCCAATGGCGCATCTATCTTGATGTGTGAATGCCAATGGAGAGTGGCTGAAAGGGACGGCTGCTGTGAGGGCACGTGACCGTCAGCGGGGCGGATGGGTGGAGAGTGGAACAAAACTTTAAAGTGACCTCTTTCTGCGAGCCACACTTTCAAAAGCTATTTCTGTCCGGACTGTGTGGCAGAGATCGGACTGTGGAGTGCTGCCAGTATGCGCTCGATTACAGTGTTAAACACTGACAAAACAGCATGCAACACTCATGCTGGTGCCAGTGTGACACACACGCGAACAGTATTTAAAGACAACAGAGAAGCAAACATTGGAAAGTTTACCTCAAGAAAAAGAGAACTTCAATTAAACTGCACCAATTCAAAGCCAGTTTATCAACTTAATTTGAGAAAGACTTTCAGAAAGAATGGCATTGATATGCTCTAAGGCTGTAAGCTTGAGGACATTTGCAAATAAACACAACATAAACCTATGCACTTGTTATAACAGGAAAGCTTAATGTTGAACCTGGGGTACTTTACAGACATCAGGATCGGTGTACATGATGCAAAAGCAAAAAAAAAGAAAGAAAAAAAAGTGTTTTTGTAGACAAACATACTGCACAAAGGTCTTGAGCTGCCCTTTATTTCCTTAGATTTTGGATAAAGGGAAGTGGGTCCTGCTACTTTTTGAAATATGTTCAAATGTACATGGAAATACAGTATATACAGAGAACAAAACACAAACAGAGGTTTCTACAGTTCTAACCAGCTTGAAAGTCAATATTTGGCATGACCACAGTCTGAACTCTGTTAGGAAGCTTTCTTGTAATTTCTTTAAGTAGTCTTCAGGAACAGTTCTCCAGACTACTTGAAGCACATTCCAAGCTCTTCTTTGGATGTTGGCTGTCCTTTTGTTGTGTTCTCTGTCAAAATGATCCCACACCGCTTCAGTCTAGGCTCTCCATTTCTCTTCCTTATGAATGGCTTCTTGACAGCCATCCTTCCAATGATATAATTTCTGATGAGGCTTCTGCAAACAGTAGACGGATCACATCTCTCAGGTCTTTGCTGGAATTTTTTCCTGTCTGTTTCTCAAGGACATGACTTTCACCTACTGTTCATCTGCTGTAGATAGTTTTTTTTCCCCCCTTTTCTTTTTTAGGCCTGCCATGTCTTCCTTTGTCTCCACTTGTCCATTTTCTTCAAACTGTTTGAGAACACACTGCATGCCATGCCGAGATATGCCAAGCTTTCACAAGCTCTTTGGGAATCAATTTTTATCTTTGGCATTTTTCAACTAAAGAAATGGGAACAAATGATGTGTTTTTTGTGACAGGCTGACAGTAACAAAGTGCCTAAAGATACAATTTAAAGTTGGGTGTCTCTCTAACTTGTCTGTTATGTGCAGACACAACATTGGTTCAACAGCTGAATGATCAGCTGAGGTCAGTGAAGAAAACAACACACGCACGCACACAGAGCTCTAAAAAAACGATCAGGTATAAAGACTGGACTAAAAATGAGTGAAAAAGCTCTCACTGTCCAAAGGAAATCTGTGAAAAACGCTCAGAAAACCTGGAGAACTCCTGCTCAAGACCACTTTTCAAAACTACAATTAAGTCTGGCTCCTTGGAAGAAAAACAAAGAAACAAGAAAGGGTCAAGGTTTCTCAAGACTCAACCTTTGTCATCATGTTTAAAAGCCGGAAAATCTTGCTAGTAGTAGTAGGGCGTGTGTAAAGAATGAGTAATTTAAGTATGTGCTGACGTACATATAATATTTATTCCAAGTGTTGTCTGTCTTTGAAGAGTTGGAAGGCTAACTGATCGAGGTAATGGTGTTCCAGACACACAGGGGGGCCTGAGCTGGGAAAAGATGATTTACGAATTTATAAACTCATACACTTTCTGTGATTCATAAGCCAATTTTGCCATCAAGTCTTGTCTTCACGTCTTTTATTATTTATCTTTTTTATTTAAACAGCACTTCCATGATGCACAATCCTATTAAAGCTGCACAGTTTTTAATCAGTTTACCTTAGTTTCACACAAATTGTTTTTCTTCACGGCACCGTAGGAATTGGGGGAGCTGGAAGTGACAGACACGTTTGAAGATTCTCAAAATTCAGCCAATTCGTTTTCTCCTGGGGTCTGAGCTGCTACTTTTACGACAGACATGTTAAATTCTGTTCAGCCTCTTTCTCATCTAATGTGTCCCCAGTGGAGAAATCTGAACACATTGTTCTCCTCTGTGAGCAGAATCCAGAAACGTCAGTCATGATGCCAATCCTTTTTGTCTCCTAGCATTACCCTGCTGTGGACATCAGTACAGATCAGAAAAAGCTAAATATCACTAATGAGTGAGTCACCATCGTAGTGAGGAGTAAAACAGGCTGTACTTATTATTATGGCGATAGATAGGGTAACAGTTTCATCTCAGAGCAGTAGCTGCAGTACAGTTGACAATAAGCAGAGACTTCATGTAAGTGAACTCTACTATACATACTGATAAAAACTGAATTAGCAGGAAGACAATCACAAACTACCTGATTTAAATCCACAGTGCTGGTAAATGTGTATTATTAAGAACAGCGCTTTTACGAAAGTGTTTTCATTTACCAAGTGCTTCATGTAGGGAAAAAAAACCCAACAGATTTTCTGCAAAAAACTATCTCTATTCAGGACGGTGTCTTTCTAATCCAGCTTTGGGTGACAGTTTTAAATTCCTCCCATTGCAACGCTCAAAGAAACAGCTGTGCTCTTTTCTCCATCAGCGATCGGAAAGTTCCCCAGATGTGCTTTGGCTAAAGTAACCAGTTGTTCGTCATGCTTGAAATCCTTTCCTCTGATTTGTGTTTGAAAATACTTCCAGTTAACTATAAACTACACCTCCGCGCCTCTTCCACATTTTAGCTTTCAAGCAAGCGTCTCCTTTAACCCATCTGTAAGTCCACGCCTGGCGAATCCACTTAAAAAAGACGGATTTTCTTTTGTTTGAAGTGGTTCTGTTCTAGATTTGCTTTGATGTTTAGTGTCATTATCCGACCACATCATCCAGCTCGTACCGAGCTTCAGCTGCCGGATATCTGACCTGATATCCTGCTGTAAGATATGTCGATAAAATTAGGAATTTCCCCTCAATAATGGTGGAGCTGCCTGTGCCCTGAGGCAGCAAAGGAGTCTTAAATGATGACGCTCACACTGATGCACTTCACTATTGGTATACTGCGTGCTTTGTAGGCCCTGCTGCATGTTCTCCAGAAACAATCAGCATCAGTTCTACAGAAATTTTTCCCAGTAGCATAAAGATGCTTGTTCGCAGCCTTCTGGTTTGCCTTTTTCTTTCTCCAAGATATGTTTTTATTTAAACCACCCCAACACAACGCTGCAAATTCACCAGGTCCTATGATAACGCTGAGGCTCTGGGGTTCTTCTTTTATCTCACTGACGATTCCTTAATGCACCTCGATGTAAAATTGTTGCATTAATAAATCATAGCCACATAGTTTCTTGAGCTTTGGAATGACAAAATTAATGCGATATATTGATTAAAAGCCTTCTGATGTCTTTGCAGGGCACGGCTCATCAAGCTAAAAACACTTGGTGTAGTAACCATCGCACACTTTCATCATGATTCATTGATTGCACTGCAGGTTTGATAACTCCTGGAAAGATTCTCATCTTGTGTGTTAGACGACACTCTCCACCAGCATCATTAAAACACCAAAAGAAGGAATATCCTTTAGAAAAGGTGCGCCGAACCTTGGAGACAAGATGCATTAAAGCTGTTTTTTGGGTTTTTTTTAAACACGCAGGTGCTCATAACCTTAACAAGACAATTTATCATGACTTTTGCCTTTAATTTGCTATTCATCTTCATTGGCATTAGCCAAGGCATTTACATACTTTTATGCAGATAATCTGAAAGGATTTACCGTTTCTCACCTCACCGCTGAAGACACGCAGGCCTCTTTTCTAAAGTCTGCCAGTGTCTGTGTTTATCAGTGTTTGGGAATAAAAAGACAAAAGGCACCTTTGCAGACTTAAACACCAGCTCTATCTGTATCCACATCAGCACCTGCGGCTTGTGATAACCTTCTAAATGAGACAAGTATTTCTGCAGTGCATTACGGTCTATAAGTAGCGGGGGACAAAAAGCTGGAGTTGGCAACGGTCGTAAATCCTGCTCAAATGTGGATCAATCATTTCAAAATGCCTCTCAAGTTGCAGCAAAGTGATTCCAAGCTTGACCAAAATTGCACTCAGTTAAACTCCCACTGCGTGCATGCATGCCTGATGAAACTAGTCATTAAAAGCTATTGGAATGCGGACAGCGGCTCAGACCTACGATGGTGGAGCTCACTGTGATTTTTAACTCTTGACCCGGCTGACCTGATATCGCTGGCAACAGACAATTAGCGTGTTCAGGAGTCAGGGGGGAAAAAATGCCTGGAACACAAGCACAGAGATGCAACTAAACAGTGTACAATGGTGGATATTCTGCTTTAACCGACTCTCTGGGAGAGAAATAATTACGCTAGCTGTATATATTCTTTGAAGTAAAATCAATAGGCAGGCCGAGTCTGACTTATAAAGATAGCAGGCTGTGAAGAAAAACTTGAAAAAAAAACCCCAAAACAAACTACTTCTTGAATGAGAAAGGAGAGCTTGAAGACTTTTATTGGGTCCAGCTTTTCTTTTTTCTTTTTCCCGCCATTTCCAGGCTTTGCAGGAAGGGAGAATGGAGGGTTTTCATTTTTCAAAGGCTGTGTGAACACAATTGATGCACTCCATCCAGCTCCTTTAAATCCGTCATCTGTGCTGGACTTTATATGCATCAGTGCAGCAATGACCTCAGTATACAAACATATCCCCTCCTCAGTGCCCACTTCACTCCCTTTTGGACCTTCTCCACCATCTCTGACATCATTAGTCTTCACCTGCTGTTAAACAGATGGCGCCCTATTTCTGACCCTGGACAGACGGAGAAGTCTGCATTGCAAATATACGAGTACAGATTTTTAAAAAAAATTTTTTTTTAAGTTAGTTCCTTTTCAACCTCAGTGTGATTTTATTTTTCCTGCCTTCACAGATCTGATCAGGATTTCAGGGCTATAAGCAGCTTCCCCCTTCAAGACGTGAACCCTCAGCAGGTGATTCCTGCCATGCAAACACACCTGATGTTACAAAAATGCTTCTCCTACACCTGAACCTTTCATTTCTCTTTTCACCTGTGGGCGACAGGTTAAAATGAAACGTATCAGCCAATAGACTGTGTTTAATATCGTTATACAGAAGCAACAGTGATATAATGCTAAAATGGCACAAAGCAGAACTGCTTCACTTGTGATCTTAACAGAAAGCTGCATGCATTTCTTCACACAAAAGCAAACAGCACGCAGAGGAAGTATAAATAATTCCTCTAAGTCTTACCATCACATGACAGCGTCTTCAGAGATCTGTTATTTTGCCAATGAACAAAAGACTACAGCAAACAGAAACTCCTCAGACAGTTTCAAATCTCTCCAACTCTGCTTGTTTGTAGTGTTAGATTCTTTGATGTATTTTACACCAGCGAGATGCATCTCGATTTACTTTTTTTACACTACATCTACCTAAGGTGTGCAACCTTGGATCTACACACCTTCTTCCTCTCCCGCTTCTGTGCACTGATGACGGATGAAGGATAGATCTGTCCTCCACCCACCTACAACAATCCCCCATTTTAAGGTCCAACCTCATTTGGCTCCCAGATAAATACAGTTCACAGCAGCGGAAGGCAATTTGCATTTAAAGGCTGTTCATCTTACACGCCTCCTTCCTGCAGTTTACTGAAATGAACATTTGCATTTTGAATGCCTTAAAAATGTTCAAACTTGAAAGCTCGAAATCTAAACCAGAAGGCAAAACTAGGAAATTAAGTTATTTTAAAAATTAGAAGCTATAACAGCCTGTAATTACAAAGAAAAAAGACCAGAATTGTTCGTGGTTAAAGTCAAGCTCAGTGTTAAAGAGGAAAATGAAGTCATTAGGTCCAAATCTACGCAGTGTGTGAACAATGGGTATAAGGAGCGAATCAAACATTTCCAAGTTTTACGCAAAACTACTAGAGGCATCATATCAGTAAGCATTTTCAGGTTCAAATGGCCTGGTCTTTCAAGGGCAGAAGGATAATACACTGCTTGCTCTACTGCCCCCTGCTGACATGGTCATGAACATACCTTTACAGCACCACTTCTCTTGGGGTCCGATTAGTGACACCAGTCATGGTAAAATCATTATTAATGACACTTTCTTGGAAAGATCAGTGTTAATTGGCTCAAATTATTGGGGTTTGAGGGACATGTGAGACAAACATCAGTCGGTTTAGTTTACAGAAGACTGACAGAACTGCTCAATTAAAACACGACAACAAACAAACCGTCTGCGTCATCCATCTAAACACAGCCTCACTAAATTCTTTCTGTTTCTAAAGCTCACAGTTCTGAAAATATTTAAATTCAGTTACATATTATTACTTCAGCCATGATTAAAGGGGATATTGATTTTGACTACAACATTTTTGGGCCTAACCATTCACTGTGGCTCTGGAGGTAGAGCAGGTCATCTATTAATTGGAAGGTTGGTGGTTCAGTCCCTAATTGCTCCAGTCTGCAGTGTGCACTGAACCCCGACTAGCTCACAGGGCGTTCATCTGTGTGTGAATTTTAGATAGAAAGCTTTTAGATGAATGAGAAAAAGAGCTGGGAATACTCAAGTAGAGTAAAAAAGCGCTACATAAGACCCAGTCCATTTACCATGTATGATGTCAGATTATTAGAAACACCAGTGACTTTGATCTCAATGCCAGTACACAGCTTTAATCGAAGTTCTTTTGCTCATGTTCAGCCTCTTCACTACGTTTTTCTGAAATTCAGCCAAGTGGTTTTTGCATAGTCTTGCCATGGAAGACAAATTGTGTATTGTACTAGAGTGAATATTATTGTTATTCAAGTGAATCTTTCATATTAATTTGACTTATTGTGTGGCTACTTCAAAAGCAGCAGATTATATCGCTGTTTTTATTTGGATTAAATTAATCGGAAGTGTTGCAATCAAACATTGTTACTAATTTCCCTAAAATTACTGGAAAATTAAGTCATTTGTGACACAAAACTAACAAGAAAATTATACATAACCTCACCATAATAGGACCAGTATGTGCAGTGCAAAGCAAAGCCAATCAGATATTTCAACATAATTACAGAACTGGTGCCAACTTCCCTACAAGACATATGAGATGTGACAGTCCAATCTTCACACTGACTGCTGCTACAGTGTAAGAAGGCCAAGCTTATTAAACTCCTCTGTTGAAATCTAAAACATCCCCAACCAAACCCTGGCTGATGCCGCAGCTGTCTCGACTGAGGCTAAACGCAGGGTGTGTCAGCTAAACGCTGACACATCTGTCGTGGTCTTTGATCGACAGGCGACAAAGCGCTGGCTTCACATTCCAACTAGCCCACTGCTCATCTACACGTTTGCTCGGTTTCAGCTCCGTATTGGTGAATCTCCTTGCTGTATCGCTCAGAATTGTTCACTTTATCATGATACAGCTGTAAGGATCTCACGACAGGGCCATGGCAAGCTGTTGTGACTTGTTTCAGATCATTTTTATGACAGTACAAGACGGCACAAGGATGACAAAAAACGGATAAGAGGAGTATCATTGCACGAAAGAAAGTGGAGCCGTATTTTAAAAACAACAGTGTTGTGTTTACATAGCACAGATCTGAGTGGCTCAACCTCCCCCCCTCCTTTCACCCCCTGGAGGGCTGCTCGAACTGTTAAAGCAACAATGTCACACTCCAAAAATGCTGCACTCCGTGACCGCTGCTGCTCACATTAAGTAGGGGAGTGTAGAGCCGAGGTTTACATGAGCCACTGAATGAGCAGCCTCCCCAGGACAGAGGTTGTCTCAGAGAAAGAAAACTGCACAGCAAATCAAACCATAACTATTAGGCCAGAAATGATCCACTTCACCTCAGGTTAGGAGGAGAGAGACACAGAGAAAGATGGAGTGAGGCTTGCAGAGGCGCAGACTGCCTTTTACAGGCTGGCTTTTGAAGTGATAAGCATGAAGTCAAAATCCCATCGCTCCCAGCCGGCCCACACTCCAACTTTCACTTTTTCTGCATTTCCATCTCCCACGGCTGGCATCTGAAACATATTTCGCCGTTCCCCATCCTTCTCTGCGTTTTCTTTCTGCATTTTTCCAGCAGCTCTCCATTTACTCAAACCTCCTTACAATCACTTCTCCCATCCCACTCCGCCCTATCAATATTTGTCTGGTCATCTCTCTGCCTGTGCAAAGACAAGTGCAAGCAAACATTTTGTGAAAAAAAAAGAAACGAAAAAAAAAGCAGCATTTCCACCTGAAATGATTACATGCTTTCTTCCTGATGTCTTCCTGATGGCTTTTAAAGCATCTCTCCTTGGCTTGTTCCATCATAAGCTTGCCCTTAATTGTAGACCTCACCTCAAGAGTGTCACAACAGTGACGTCAAAAAAAGACTTTTAGTGTGTTTTGCAGTCAATCGGTGAGCAATAATCCTTACTTTACACTTAAATATGCTTATTTTGCAGATTTCAGGTATGTAAGAATGTATAATGGATTTATGTGAAACTCCAGGAAGAAGCAGTGATAACATTTTTATAAAAACACCTCTCATCTTCTTTGCATTCAGCATTCCTGCTGTTTGTTCAGCAGTTATTCACCTTCCTGGGAGACTGGCAGCTGGCTTTACCTTTTTTGGAACTCAGTGTACTTTGAGTGGTCAACAGGAGCAATGCAGCAGATCCTCATCCATCAGCTAATAACACACCATTATCCTTGCTGTCCTGAGATCTCTTTGTACATGACGGCACATGAGCTTCAAATTTCATTTTTGTAGTTGGGCTTTGTTCCTCTGTGTGCAAGTCACACAGCACAGATGCACAAACATAACATTTTCAGGACAAGCTCAACAGGTTTTTTTGCCAATCCAAGAGGAAAAACCCTTTAGCCGTGCCCAGATCAGCTCATTTCCTGGATTCACCGTGCACAGCCTGAAATGCAGCAGAATCTATTCGTCCGTTTCTGACAAATCCAACAAAAATACATGAAAAAATATGTTAAAAAAAAGCAAACAAAAATGAAAAGTCGCACACTTAAGACTTTTGCCGTCTCGTAATTTAGTCATATTGCAAGACACTGCTGCATAACAAAATTGCAAATTTTCTACATACTTCTGGGTGTGTGTGGTTGCGTGAGAAGCATATAAATGCCTGAATAATATCAATAAACAACAAGCTGTGCCTTTGGTGGGTACTGCCTGTTAGTTTGGGCTCTGCAGAGACACCTCACCTTACAAATATCACTGATGTCCTGTAGATGCTGCAGAGCCTTTTATTCTTTGGCTGTGCACATCCCGTATCAGTTTCCCCATTAGGATGCTTTCCATTATCCCTTCTTATCACAGCTCACTGTGAGTTTGCTTGTTAAACATCACTCACTCACATAAGCATCCCTGTACTACTGCAGCCAGGGACTCAACGTGTTTAGCAGTCAACAAAGAAGTAAGCAGTGATCGTACACTAAAGTACACAAGTCTGTAGAAAAATTTTCCCGCACATTAGTGCTCCGGTGCATGTGCAGCAACAGAGCTTTTACGCATCGTTTAAGAGTGTCAACTATAAATTGGATAAAAGCAGCTTAGAGAAAGTTCAACATGATGCAAGATAAAAAGACAAAACCACAGAGTTTCAGGTAGCAGCTCGCCAACGTCCTTGGGAGGTTGTTTCTATGGTGATGACATATTCTCTTCCCCCATGTTTGTCTTGTCTCTGTACCCTGAGATTTTCGTGTTTCACATATAGCACCATTGTAATCTATTAGCAAGCCTGAGGGAGGCCATGGCCCTGAAAGAGATAGGATGGAAGGAGAAAAAAAAAAAATGCGTTCGTGCATGCAAGGATTGAAAAGACACCACCTGATTGCTGTCAGCCCTGGCAGCGTGACCCAAGGCGAGGGATAGTGGAGCAGCCACCTGGCCTGTGCGGAAGGTGCCGTGAGTTGAAATAAACGCATCAATCACAATGACAGAGGACTGACAGCAACTATCCACAGCTCCTGCTCTTACAAATAGGCTTCACCTCGATTTCACGGGGAAGACATTCTTTCTGGTTCGGGCTGCTTTTGAGATCTGCAACAGGGGACACTAGTTTAGAGGGTGGATGTATCGGTCCTCTAAGGGTCCGCTGCCTGAATACTCATTGAAGTAGCAAAGCGGGAAAGCACGGCGCTCTCCTTGCACACACAGCTTTTGACAGCTCCGACAGAAGCAGAGCTGAGGCATGTCTGTGGCGAACTGCAAACTATTTCTCCACGTTCTGCCCGTGCTGCTTCACTCCTGCCGATAGTATTCAGTCTTTGCTCCGTTTCTACGGCAACGACAGGCTCCAGTCTTGCTCTGGCTTCCTTCACGCTGTTTACAACAGACCATAATTGTGCTCTCTTTCACCTTATCTCTTTATTCTCTCACCTGGCCCCTCTCACTGTGATTGCGCAGCGCACTTTACCTTTACTCATTTCTCCTCTCAGTAGATGGAGGTGAATGTTAATGTCAGGTAGCAGTCCTTTGCACTCTGCAGTACTCACTGAAAACCTCATCAGGACACCAGGTGCTAGAGCATTCATGCAGCAGCACCATCCAAAGGCTAAGGGGAGAGAAGAGGAGCACTGTGCACACAATTTCATGGGTTCAAGAGTGGCGTATGACCCGTGCTACATGTCATTACGTCTCGCACTACCTGTTATCTTCATCGTTTACTCTCTTGTCTTGAACTCTAGTGACGCACAAATGTATTCACTTCACAGGGTCAAAGCATATGATTTGTCTCAAACTATACATAATTTACATAAAATCGTCTGCAAGTAAAACACTGATTGGTAGACAGAGTTACTCTCTCGAAACAAGCCACGTGACATGTTGAGATATTTTGTGCCTGGCTACTGAAAATGAAAGAAAATGTGCAGTTGAGATTTCCAAGCAACAAACATCTAGTTTCCACTCCACGTAAGGGGAGTGTTTGCAAATGTTTTCTCTCTCTCTCTCTCTTTATAGCATAATAGCACAGCCCCCCTGCAGTAAGACATAATAGGGAAACTCAGCAGATGATTTAAATGCCCACGGTGAAAAAGTCTGACAGATTTCTACTCATATGTTCGTCGTGAGACGAACAAAGATGCTTTTTATGGTTTTCTTTGGAAATTATATGGCAATGTAACATAAATGATTTCACAAATTTATAAAACTTAACTGTCAGGTGGGCAATAATACATCCTGAGGATGATCATCTGAAGTCAAAAGACAACTTTTATAATTGATTCAAGTGTTAACTTATGTATAACTCTGGGCCCCACAAGCAGTGTGTGTGTGTGTGTGTGTGTGGGGGGGGGGGGGTTTTTTAATG
>VVHJ01024495.1:16007-29592 GCA_015107715.1 Tylochromis polylepis
TCTATTACATGTGCACAGTTTAGAATCATTTCAACCTTCATTGTGAAGCATGTTTTAGTTTTACAAGTAAATGAGTTCTATTTGTTCAGCATCAAGCTTAAGGATGCGTTACCGTCTTAATTCTTATTTAAGTATTTATGACTCCCATGGCATAAATAAAAATAATAATAATAATAATACTGACATACTACCCCTCAGCCCCCTAATAAACACACCTATGGTACCAATTTCAAAATCCTAGGTGACTTCCTTCGTGAGTTATCGAATTCACTGGATTTTCAGAAAACCTAAACTTCACTGAGATTCTAACTTGTCCGAGATTTTTTGTAGATGCACCCATCTATCCTATCTATGGCAGCAATTTGAAGCGCTTACATCACCTTGTTCTCAAGTTATCGCTTTCACAAACTTTGTGTCCACCGGCCCGCCCAGCGGGGTGACAACAATACCACATCAGCCTTTTACAGCTGAGGGGTAAAAAGTACATCTTTTGCTCACTATCTGCTATGCAGAGAGGCCCCTCTGCTAGAAAGAAGTATACAGGACTGATATTAACCTCTTAACCTGCTTACAGCATCATAATGTTTTCAGTCTGTTAGGTGCGATGGCACATAAGATGTCAAACCAGATCACAAAGGCACACCATAATAACTGTAAGTAATGTAAATGTCTTGATAACTGTGACAGTTTAAGTGTTTAAACTTATTTGTGTTCATGTGAAACTAGAATTAGAGCACCTTAGTTGCCTAGCCCTAAACTCACTATGTTAAAATGCGCTAGATTAAACTAAGTTTAAAAAGTTTATGATGTGACATTACAGCCACTTTCAGGCAGTGTTCCTGTTAGAGCCGTCACACACGCCGGTGTAATGTTCTAGGCGATTTAGTACATGAAAACGAGAGCGTACACAGGTATGTTGGCGTGCTGCCTGATGATGGTTTATTAGAGAAAGCAAACGCTAAAAAAACGCATCCAAAGACATGTAATTGACCAACTACCAACTTTTTTTTGTGCTATTGTAGGTTTTACAATATTTCATCAGTGTAAAAAAGAGTCTGTACCAGCTTCGTTGAAAATGACTTTCTTACCTCACAGCTGGTCCAACTTACGGTAAAGCTTAAAGCTACTTGATGTTCAGTATGGCTAGGCTTTCAGTCCAAACTACTACAGATACAAATGATTGCTGTCACATCTTGTGCAAGTTGTGCTGGGTAATATTTTAGAGAAACCAGGCTTGCAAAGCTCCTTCCTGCCATTAGGGTCCTGGATAGTGAGTCCCACTTCACCCACCCACCACAACACCCCTGAACAGCAATAAATTTACACATTACACAACTGCACTGTGCGCACTTGTAGGAGCAGTGTTTAGGATTTAGTAGCAATTTGCGCGAGGTTGCTGCTACCACCACCTGAAGTCATCCGGCAGCACCCCTCCCATTCTTATGTTGTAGAAGAATATGCAGTTTTCTTTCACGCAACTCCAAAAAAAACCTTTTACTTTAAAAACCCGGTGGCGCAGCATGACAGCTTCTATGATGAGGACAGACTCCTTATGGTGATATAAAGGGTTTATTCAAAGCCAATAAGAACACAATGATTTTAGTTACAGGTGATTATTTCACTCCTACACAGTGAGTCTTTTAAGGGGGAGAAATCTGCTTCAAATGTAACTTTAAAAAATTTAATAAACTACAAACCTCTTTCATATAAACACACTGAGCAAAAGCACAGAACCTGAATAGACTTGTTGCTCTCTGAGCTCCGTCAGGCTTGTCAGAAAAGAAACAAACCTGTGTTTTTGCTTCAGTAATCTGTGACTTAATATAGTCTTTGTTTCCTTCCTCCGTGCCTTTTCAATTCACTTTTAATGAAAACAGCTGTGAACCACCACCCTGCAAGTTACAGTACAAAAGTAGCTGTTGTTCCATTAAGTTTCAGCCTGTACAGATTTCAGATGCACTTTTTGCGAATGTTTGCCGACATGCTGCAATGTGCTTATTTTCTGAAATGACTCCCAGTCAAATGTGGATGATATCATTAAATTAAAAGGTGTCTAAATCAGGCTCTCAAACTGACTCCAAACATACCAATTAGAGTCTCCGGTCTTTGGATGGCTCTCATGTCTAAAGTATAAACAACCATATTTAAGCAGTCTTGTTTTGTTCCATCCTCAAACTTGTCATCAAAGTGACCAATGAATGTGCCATTTAAAGCTCTCAGTAAAGTGGAGATACAAACAAAGTCCTGTCAGTCTGCATACACAGTGCACCAGTATTAAACGCTAAAGGGGGCAGCTCTGGTTTCTGCAACTTGGGAGACACTTTAATGGTTATGAGCATCAGTCCTATCAATAAAATGACATTATACTCATAAATGTAAGTGTAACAAAATGGAGACAAAATAAATCACTCAGGGGAAACGACTGTCTCTCTGCTTCAGCTCAGCTCAGCTAAGAGGGATTATTCTAAATACACTGGATTCAGATGAGAGATCAAGGGACAAGTTACTTCATTCATGCTGAAGTACACGTAAATGTCTTCATCATATTTAATGTCAATCCACCCAATGTTCAGCGACTTCACTCAAAACAAAGGCAATGACCTCATGGTTTGGGTAAATAAACAGTTCTTTCTCCAATGACAGATGCTTTTCATGACATACACTGGCAGGTGTCTGATGGAGGTGGTGAACCTGTGGGTCAGACACCCCTGGAGTGCTGCTACCACAAGGGTGGAGGGGTGTGGATGAGATAGGGGGGGAAAAAAAGAGCTGATAAAATATTATTTGTCTGGGGAAAAAAATAGCTCGCTGGTGCCATTTAGCTGAGCTTTAATTCACCAAAAATTCAAGATTGATTTAAATAAAAATTAAATACAATTATATTGTGTTAGTTGTGAACTTCTTTTTTTTTTTTAAGCTGCTAGTCCACTGCATTACGTGTACACTATGGCTAAATATAGTCCATAACTGTGGCCCCCTAGACAACAACAGGAAAGATTTCACAGTGTAGTCATGGATAAAACCTTGAGATGATCGTGCACGAGATGAAAAAAAGAGATGGAAGGGAACAGGACACAGAAGGGAAGCGCTGAGAAGTACAGATGAAGGCATTTAGGGAGTCGGGAACTGAAAGAAAATTAAGCCTTGGTAGTACGAGACTATTGTGCATTTGTGCCTACAGGAGTTCATGAAATAAACCTCCCTTCTGAAGGACCGACCACTGGGAATCTGATTACCATCTTACCAAGAAAAGAAAGTATTTCTGCCCACTATATCTTTCTTTCCACTCACAAGAGACTTATTATACACCTGTGTGTCCACCACATTGTGACAGAACTGAGAGTCCTGTGAGACTTTTATTATACACCTGGGGTACGACGCCCCACATGAATAACATACATCAGGCAGCCATTGCGTGCCAGACTCCACCAAACCAGACGTCACGCTGCAGTGAGAGAAACATCTGCAGTCTCTCCCAAAGAAGATGAATTTGTTTACTGTGGGAGAGCTCAGAGAGCTTCCACCATTGATCTGGCTGGCGGTGGCTGAGTGTTTGGGGGCCGCTCGAGTCAAGTCACCATGTCACAGACAATTAACGCCATCCTCAGACAACCCCACGGAGACGCCTTCCAGGGAACACAGGAGCAATGGAAGGGCCTGGATGGGAAACGGAGCACAGGCCGAGGAGACAGCAGCATCTCAAAGGCGGAAGGGGACCAGCAGATTGAGCCTTTCATGTGGTGATTTCATGACGCCCTCCTGGAAATAATTTTATCTGTGTTTTTTTTAATTATCATTTTATTCATCTTTGTCTGTCTGTCTCTGCTTACCTGCTGGCTCTCCAGTTGTGCTGCTCTGCACTGCAAACCAGAGTCATTTCTTTAACAGAGATATTGAAAAATTTGAGGGGGGAAAAAAACACCTTTGTAACAAGGTGCAAAAATTAAATTGGTTCCCTAAAATTTATTCCAGCAAAGTGTCTAATTTGCAGCTGAGAGTTTTTTCCCCTTCCCTTTGGACAGGGTGGATTTTCTGTCCCTGCGGTGTGTCACGGGCTGAACAAATTTCCGCAGGTGACTAGGTTAACAGCTATAAATCTGTCCGCTTAGGATACAGAACAGCCCACAGAATATGTAAATTATGATATCATGAAATTATGTTGTTCCTAAGAGGACTCCCAGTATAAGTGCAGCTTAATGTATACATACATTTACTGACTGATTGCCCCTTTTTTGTAGCAAAGTGTTAATTTCGAGCTTTAAAACCGTGCCTATACTGGGTGTGTGAGAGACTACGGGTGGGGGTGGTGGAAGGCAATGAGGCATGGGATAATTAGAAGAGATTGTGTCCCCTTAACCACTTTTTCCTCTAATAGCTGCCCTTCTGAAACGCTCACCCTAACACTGGAGACAAAGAAAAATCTCTTTGCATTCTGTTTTAGTGGTGCATATTATGCCATGTCTACTAGCACACACAGCAGCTCAGGGGACTGTAATTATTTCCTGCCATTTCTCTTGAAGTCTATTTTCTTCTGCTACGGGTCGGTTGTAATCACATATATAAAACTTAATATAGCACAGACTGTTGCAGCTACCAAAAGAGAGCAAAATCACCCGTGGAGCCATCACAGAGGCTAATGAAATGAAATCTTTAACAAGGTGAAGCAAAGTCCTTCCTCACAGCAGTCAAGGCTCTCAAAGGCGCTGCCGTCATGTCAACTCTTCCACATTTAATTACGTTTTTTAGGACTTTGGCCTCAAGTGGCTCCATGCAGCCGGGAGGGCCTTTGGGAGACCCGTGCAAGTCCTGCACAGACCGTGGAGAATGACAACACCAGCTGCTGGTGTGTGTACCTGCATCCGGAGCGCACGTTCTCAAAAGTGCTTCCAGTGAGACCGAATTAAATATAGAGAGAGCAGATTTACAGAAAACTGCAAATACAGCATGGGTAGGAAATCCTCCAAGTCTGTGCTGAAAACCTGAGACTTTTTTTTAAAAAATATATAAAAGTGCTAAATGACAAAATTAATTACAGCCTTATGGGTTAAACTAACAAACACGTGACACTTCCTAGTCTTACTCTCCTCTTTCAGTTTCCAGTCAGTCACGTTTTTGTATATTAAAGGCTAAAGACAAGATGCAGAGTTTCTTGAATTCCTCGGGCGTTATATGTAAAGTAGGTTAGTTTGCTGACACATAACATTCATACCTTTATGAAAATTGCTGCCAGAATAGAGAGAATGCCATTTTGCCTATGTGTTATCTTCTCTCCCCAGATCCTGCTTTATGCACAGGCAGGGGCACCAGTTTGGCCTCAGAACATCTACACCGGGATGATGTGCGCAAGTAAGATAGGCAAGCAGAGAAATGATGTGCACACATGCTTGTATTTGTGTTACATATGCATAGAGTATAGGTGCACATGTGGTTGGTTAGAGATACAGCCCAGATAAAACACAATTACGGTAGATTACATTAATTTTAAAAAATGTGCCTTGAAGTGCTCATTTAACCAATCACACTCTCCTTCTTAACCAAAGCTGTGTCCAACTAGATGTGACCGCCTCGGCTTTACTCCTAATAGTCGGGTCACACAACATGTAAACGTTTCCTTTTCCTGATAATTCAGCATTTCACGCCCAGTTTCCCCAGCCCAAAGGCTTTACGGGCAAATATCATGGTATTTCCATTTGTAAGCCCCAGGGCACGGCAATCTGGAGGGGACTGATTTGGACAGTTCTGATCCACCAAATGTTTGGAATATGTTTCGCTGCCTCGGGGGCTGAAAAACATATTTTCAAATATTTTTTTAAATACATTTGTAGAATTTCATTGAACAGTATTTTTTTTTCCCCTTTGGAAAACATTTAACAGATAAAGTAGTGCTGGGTGTAAACAAGTCTATGTCTGCCATGTCAGCTGAAATGCTTCAACCACTAACAAAGTTACGTGAAGCAGTATGTACATCCCGTCCTGTTCAGGAATAAAAATATAAATAAAAAATTTAAATCCATAGACTTAAAATTGTTCTGTGGAGCCTCAAAAGACAAGATTTTATTAGTTCTTGCTTTTGGAAAAATCACTTCTTGTAGGCGTTTTGCTCATTGGTTTGCTGAAATTTCTGACCACTCTTCAATGCAACAGTCTTTCAGTTGCAAGATGTTTGAGGATATTGTTAGTTAAAAGTCTCCGCACAACTTTTTAAAATTGGATTTAAACAGTAGAATCTACCAGAGCTAGATGTGACTGATAGATAAACACGCAGAGGACTGTAGTTAGATTTTTTTTTTTTCCAATTACTGCAGGGCTGAATGGTTCACAGATAGCAGAGTGTGTGAGTGGACATGTGGAGAACTGGGCGGACTGCTGGCTGTGAAGAGCAGTGGGGGCACTGTAGCTGAACTAAGCAGAGAGCCCAGAGTGTGGCGAAATAATCCAAGTAAATAAAGAGTGAAATCCGAAGCACAGCAGCCGATTTGGCTGCTGTGCTTCGGATTTCACTGATGAGCTGGTGCAGGGCAGCAGACTGAGGCGGAGCAGCGTGGATGGCGGATGAGAGAGACGCTGCAGGTGTGGTGAAGAGGACGAGATGAGAAACTTTGTAGCCAACTGTGAGGTCAGTTTTGAAATGTGTATAGTGATCGGGTCAAACCGTTTCATGGTGAGCACTCTCTTTTGATACCTTCTTTATTTTAGCGCAACTAATACCACCAGTCATCCAACTTGTCCATAATGATGTTCTTTGACTATAATTAAGTTATAAGTGAATTCTAATATACATTTTAAGATTTTTAATGAAATAAATCAAATGCAACGTTAAGAAATCCCCTAAAATTTCATCTCAAATACTCATTTTGTCAAATCTTACTTGTAACTGGAAAAATTTGGTGAAAATTAATTCGCCACGGCCAAATAACACAGTCTAATGCATGTTTCTCAAACAAAAAAACAGCATGTAACTTGATGTGGATGATGGTGTGTGTACTGTAGGTCCCCGCAAATGGGAGCAGCACCAGAAAACAAAAATAGGCTTATAATGAAAAGCACAGACAGTGTCTGTTATTGGACACTTTGTATTTCTTTTTTAAACACTCTGTTTCACTTCAGCTATTTGTAGGTTACAACTTTGCTTTTCTCAGTGGCTGACTGATGGACTAACAACAAGACGAGCAAGAGTAGCCCACAGACTCGTCTATAGGTCCTGCACAAGACCAGCACACATCCATTAAAAAGCCATTATGTGTTCATTGGTAGATAGACAGATATCTGTCTATCTGCTGTGCTCTTTTTGAAAAAGTAAGCATTAAATTTGAACCACATCTATCTCACTGTTTATACAAGCACCTTGACACTAACAATTTTGCTCTAGAGGAAAGTCCCAAACAAACTGGCAGATGACAGAAATCTACACCACTTGTAGATAATTTTCCTTAGAGTGAAATGATTTAAATCCCCTGCCAGACTGAAACACATCCTCAACCCTTTTTTTCCTGAAGGCTTTAAAGAAGCCTTTAGATCTTGCCACTGTAGCCCCCCACACACTCACTTCAGTAGCAAAGAGATATACAGAAACTCGGTTTTAGATATTTAAATAAGACAAGTCGCTACTGTCATTCTCTGTGGCATCAAATCTGCATATGAAGGTGTGATAAATGCAGGGATGCGCTTCATTTTTGTCATGTTAGTGATCTTTTTCTTAATTTAAAATACCGTGGAACACATCCAAAATTTAAAAAAAAAAAAAAATCAGTTTCTATGTAATGTACGAACCCTTTCACATGACAAGTGGCAGACAAACGGCATTAAACTCAAGGAACAAAACCAAATTCTGTTACAACAACAACTGCTTCATTATGACAGCAAAGACAGACACATTAAATGGTCCCAGTCAAGCCTGGAGGCTTTGTTAAGTTTTTGCTGCGGTGGTCAGTGTTTGATCTTGGTCTACAAAGCCCGACAATGCTCCATCAGTGCCCAGGAGCACCACGGCGGCAGCTGTTATCAAACCGCCAAACATCAGAGGAGAAACAGTCAGTGCTCTCTGTCCTTGACTCCGGCACACACTTATTGAAGGAAAAAGCCTCCAGCGCTCTCTGTGCTTTCATAAAAAATAAATGTGGCATCAAAAAGGGCAGGTATCGGGTATCACAGTGTTCAGTGTATGCACAGTCACAGAAACATGCTACTGAATATAACACCAGTGTTATGTCTGCATTAAAATCAACCAGGTTTCAGTATGACAATTAGAGACACAGCTGCATCTACTGAGGCTTTCCTTCTCTGTTCATGCGGCATGATCGCACACTGCTCTTGTGATTTGCTATACAATAAAAACAGGCAGCAAGTAACCCCGCAGATGGAGCCACGATAATTAGCAAGCAAACACGGACAGCTAAGTATACATTTCCCACAAGCATTATGAATCGCAAATAGCCAAGTCAGTTTGCTTTTCTCCGTCCTTACCTGGCAACATGTTCCAGAGCTTACTTTATTGTCAACTCATGAATAATCCATTTGCTGCAGAGCTTATCAAAAACCCCAGACACAAACAAATCTGACCGTTTTATTTACAAAGGCTGAGAACTTTCTTTCACCCACCCCTCCAAGTAATAAAACTTTCGTAAGTCGTTTGATTCTCTTATTAAAATATTTTTAAACCTCAATTTAGCTTCCCAAACATGAATTCTCAAGTGAAGGACTCCAGTGCGCAGACAAAGTGCCCGCGAGCACACCGCCAAAGAGGATTTTGAAGAAGACAAATGAACTTGAGCGGAGCTGGAGGAGCGAGGCCGAAGAGGGGCCAGCAACAGTTACAAGATGTGTTGCTCTCCGAAGGAGCAGCTGACTAACTCTGAATCCTAAGCAGAAGAAAGTTTTTCCTTGAGGTGCTAAAAGACCAGTGGTGTTGTCTAAGAGGGCCAGATGGGTCTGCGCTCTGTGACTAAAGTCCGGGCACACGCACACACCTCCAGGACCCTCAAGCTCATCAGCATTCACAGTAAATTCTTGTTGATTCCCCACTTTTCTCTTGTCCTACACTCATTTTCTCCTTTTTCCTCTCTGCTGATGGCTCCATGGGGAGGACTGGAATCATTACTGTTTATCCAGTTATTCCTCAAGGGGGAAAAAAAAAAAAAAAAAAAGGAAGCTCAGCCAGCAGGATACAGACAGTCAGAGAGTGAGAGAGAGAAAGATAGTGAGAGGCTAAGCAGAGACAAAGCTTGGACCTTTACACTGTTAGCAAACATTGCGGTAGGGAAACCAAACACCGCCACCCAGACAGCATAGAGCTTAAGGTTTCACTTTTATTCCCCAACAGACTGACTAACCTTCCTACAACTGCTCTCAGATTTAAACCCTTTAATCTCGTTTCACATGGACTCTACAAAAAAGGTGTCCGAGCTCCACAAACACTCCTGCCTAAACAATAGGATGATATCAAATAGTTTCAGAGTTAATTTCAGTTCACTTTCACTTCTGCAATGACTCTTAAGTTTCATAACCAATACAGACTGGGCACGTCACTGGATCAGTCAGTAATGTGTGTGTGCATGCAGGTAAAAAACACAGGAAACCTCTTAGGAACACCTGCACTGCTGCAGTTGGTGAAGCTCTAAAAGAGGGTGAGGAGAAAGAGAGGGTCACCCACATATTGTCTTAGAGCCTTGCTTTGTTCGCGCGCTGAGAGCACTTCAGTGTGCTGTTTGATAAATGCTGAAGTACGTGGAGAGAAAAAAAGCAGAAAAAAGATAAAGTCCGTGCAAGACTGAAGGTGGCCACAGCTGTACCGCTGGCTTTCTTCTTTACTACTGATAAACATGAGGAAAAGCCTAATTTAAAAAGAAGCCTGATGCTGCAAAAATCACACCAGGTTCCTAAGAGTTTAAAAAGCACAAAGAGTAATATTTAGTCAGAACCTTAAAATCTGGGAGACTTTTCAAACGAGGCACTAATCGTCGTCTCTAAAAGCAGTGAGCACACAGATGGGTTGAAGCTCATATTTTCACAAATCTTTGTGTTTTCAGATTAGAAATTTGTGGTTAAAATGTTCTTGACTGGTAAAAATTCAGATTAAAAGCAGCAAAATATTAAAAGATACAAGTGTTCCAAGTTGGTGAGTCAACTCGATTATTTAGCAAAAAAACAAAACAAACGACGAGTAGTTTGCAAACACAAAGAATAAATCCTGCATGTGCTGCAGCACCTTAAACTGCAAAACCGGCTGGCCTAAAGGTGGTTTCAGGCACAAATGGAAAAAAGCAGCCCGGGCTTTGACCAGCCTCATTAGATGAACAATCTCAGTTCAACCCACAGGCAGCAGAAATAATTTGTTTGCGAGGGAAATGTAATGAAGAATTTACGTTTCTGTGCTTAGATTGCCGCCCCTGGCATTAAAAAAAAATTAACTTCATGATTGTCCTCTGACAGGACACCTGGGACAATGTTCTCTCCTTCCCACTCCCGCACATTTTATCTTGCGCTCTCGTCACAAAGAATTAAAACCATTTTGCTTTTGTCTAGGCTCAGCTGACATTTCTGCCAATCTTTCTCCGAGGCATTTCAGTTATTTTACAACATTTCCACCCTGTCAAGCCCAGTTTGAAGCAATGACGCAGTAAATATGGGGAAAAAAGGAAAAGAGATTAGAATAATTAAGTTTTAAGCCATCTGGAGAAAATTCTTCCAGTGGGTGTTTGAGTGACAGTAAATACAATATAACTTAAAGTGGCACTAAATAGAAACACTCAACTCAGGCTTTGGGAACAACGACAAAACAAAAGCTGCAACAATATAACCTAGGCTTTGTTTGCTCAGGTAAAATGTGAGAGAACTATTTTTTTTTCCCCACAGTGCATAAAAATAAAAAACACACCTTTTTAAGCGATGTGGCGCTATCAGAGGCTGTTAGGTTAGGAGTAATGAACCTACGAAACGCCACTGCACATTAAGATGCTTATGACGACAGTGCTGATGCTGAGGTTTGGTGATATTTAACAAAGTTTTTTTTTATGCCTAACGTTTGAGAAAATGGTCTGAGTCATAAAAATTTAAGGGCTAGGCTTGGGTTTGTGACAAGGGTATAAAAAAAAAAAATACATAAATAAAATTGTGACTATCACTGGGAAACTGAAAACGAACAGCACCGTTACTTCCTCCATCACTCCAGACTGACTCATAACTCCTAACAGCCACTTTAGAGTTTTGTCTCCCGATCACAAAAAGGTTTGTGTTTGGATTTCTGGTAAAACAAGCCATTTTCCCCCTTTGTTTTCCCCCCTACAGGTCTTGTTAGGGACTTGCCCAGATTTTGGGCATCAAATATCAAAGGTGCGCTGAATTAGATCTGTCTGCAAATCTATTCCTCCAGGGAATAAAAACTACAGATAAAAACCGCCCAATATCTGTCAGCTGCATCCCTGCCCTTCAGATTTATGACCCGGTTTATCCCATAAACTCTTCACATACCTGCTTGTCCTTGTCTTTAGCTTTCCCGCTGCCTGACACCCGCGATGAGGTGACATCACGGGGGATGACAGACATTTGGTGCAGTGGCATGTTCATCCCAGCAGAGCCAACCGGGGGGGGACGCTCACACACGCACTTCCTGTCCTGCTGCCAGAGCAAAGGGCATGTTGGTTTGAACTACGACACCTTGCCAGCACCGCCCTGCGGAGGACACACATTACATCAAAATTAAATATGAGTATCATTTTCTGTCAGAGCAGCTGGAGCGATGAAATGCAAATGTGGAATAAGAGGCAAGAAATGACAGCCCTGAAGTGGTACAGCTGCATTTTAAACACTCAAGTGTGTTTTCACTTGGTTTGCTCATTACGCGATTGCCTTCTTTAGGGATTCTTCAGATTTTTTTTTAAAGCTCAGAGTCTAAGTTGATTAAATTCAAATGTTGATGAGTGCAAGTCTTCACATTAGAGTACCAACCTCTGGAGTCTGTCTATTCATGTGTAAATATACCTAGCTCTTTTTATTTATGGTAATGTGGCTTTAGTTACATATGATGTAGAGGGAAGGGGAAAAAAAGGATATCTATACAACAGATATCTGCACATGAATGTGCAGCATTTGCTGCCAGATTTTTGATACTGGAGGCTCTGTTGGTTTAGTTTGTAATCTGCTTGAACTTATAGTTGCAGTAGTCAGTTATGATAGTTTTGCATTTTCTAATTAGCTTTTTTCACATTTTACTTTGATTTTTTTTATTTGCATGTTTCAGTTTAGTTTTTACTAGTCTCAGTGTCAGGTTTAGTCCTGCCGAGGGCATATGTTGAAGGCAAGATTTAGGGAAATCAGCAAAGTCATTACAATAAGAACACAGAGATACAATAGAAATCGACAAGAGTGAGTCTCTAAACATGTTCATCACAGCATCATCAGGCAGGTTGTAATAAGAAATTTAAACAAACCGACTGAGACTAAAACTAAGTGCATTTGCTCTTTACTTTTGTTTATTTTATAGCTTTCCAAATTGACATTTTTTTGTTTTAATGTTCTATAAAGATTTTTATTTTATTAAAGATGCTTTTATTTTGATTTTAGGTAACTAAAATGTTTTTTCACATCTAGTTTTAGCCATTAGTTTAGTTTTAGTCAACTGTAATAATCTTGGTTGTAGGCACCAATCACATATGAGCACCCATTGTCACAAGCACATAAAAGGCCCGGGTGGAGAGCCTATCCTTAGCTGAGAAACGAGAAAACCAAATATACCAAGCGCTGATGATGTGTTGATCATAAAATTTAGACTTGGGTTTTGGTTTGTACATTTATGCTGCATTTATGTTCAAAACTCAGTATGTATATGTATGTATTCTTAGTGATTATTACTTGGTATCTGTGTATTTTATAGACATCTGTGTTGTTGTATTTGGTTTTTCATTATCAGCTTTATTTTGGTAAACCAACAAAAGTTTGTTCACCAACTTATTTTATTAGTTTATGATTTTAAATCAGAAAAGGACAGCATTCCCATAAACACTTCTTCCCTTCTGACCCCTAGTACGGCGTTAAAGGACCTTTAGACTTCTCTCAAATCTCAAAAGCACAGTCAGCTGCGACTTTCCAGAAGAGATCTGTCTCTGAACAGCATGAGCACCGAGTGAGATGAATTACCACAGGGGTGATTTCCAAAGTGTAAACCATACCACTGCGGGGGCGTGCATGAATTCACTTTTGTTTTTCCAGAAACCCGGATTCAGAGTTTCTGCAGCAGTGACTGGTGGCGAGTCTGTTTCTCTTTCAATCTGATTCAGTCAGAGTCATGAAAGCAGCAGTAGCAGCAGCAGCATGGGGCTGTCCTGTGGAGTTACACAAGAGGTTTTACACACGGGTCGTTTTAACTTCAGTTAATACAGCCATCTGTACTGCCACTGACAGCAATTAAGCTTTAGCTCCTTCTCACCACTAGGCTGTATATGTGTCTGTGTGTGTGTTTGCACGCTGCCCAGCCTGCCAAATAAACCCTCAAGCTCCACAGTATGAAAATGACAGGATTAAGAAACCAAAAAGCAAGCGGGACAGATGGGAGGTCAGTAAAATGGCAGTAATCAGAAACCAGTGTTGATAG
>VVHJ01024495.1:29923-43521 GCA_015107715.1 Tylochromis polylepis
TCAGACCCAGTGGGAGAATCAGGGATGCAGTAGAGAGTGCAGTATCACTGTCTACTGCAAGTATCACAAACCAGGATGAATACCTTAATCCACGATCGGTCCAAAGCATAGTCACCCTTTGCCTTAAGACTGCTATAACATCATAGATAAATATCATCATAAGGCAGAACTCAGTACTGATACAGCAATAAAGTGTGCATCATGTCTGCTTTCCTCTTGCTATAAAAAAAAACAAAAAAAACCTCCCACCCTAGAAAAAAATAAATAAATTGATTTTTATAAGCAGTGCCACTCACAACAGTAACTCTATCAGTGGAAACCTCCTTTCGTTTAAAACACCCAAGGCTGTTCCTAATGATCAGTGCAACCGTTTGCAAATTATGCACATTACTAAATGCTTAAATAATACAGCCTTAAATTTGTTTACAGCTTCATAATAGTGCATAATAAACCATTTATTTTTAACATTTCTGTGGGGTTAAATACACATTTGACCCATCTGTTTTTTTTAAACCAGTGAAGTAAAAACAAATGCAGATATTTCATCAAAGGCTCAAAGAGGCACTGAGCAATTAGGTGATTACACTCTCACGATTATTAGGACCTGAACCCAGCTGAATTGTATACTCGGGGTTTGCTTTAGACAGCAACCCACCCACTCTCACCATCATCAGTACACAACAGCAGAGTTTCAAAAACTCTGAGAAACTATGCCAAGGAGCACTGAAGCTCTTCTGTAAGTTTGTCCCAGTTTTTTCTTTTATATAACATCCATCTCTACACAACCCTGCAAAGGTTGCTCATTGTGTTGCGTTTATACAGTAGCAAGGTCAACTCAATACCACAATGAGGGAGGGAAGGGGGGGGGGGTGCAGAGAAGAAACGGTGCCATACAAAGATGTACATCTTTGTCTCGAACTGCTGATTCACATACCAGTGAAAATAAAAGAGTCTGTTTTGTTGTGAAACACAAAAGTGCAGCCGAGTCTTCCAGAAGAAGAAGAAAACAAAACAGCGCACATTGATATTTGACAATTCAGTGCACCATTTACCAAGCTACTGCAGGAAGCTGTGTGTCTTTAACCATATTTAGATGTCAGGGTGGTTTTTTAGCTGCCCAGTCTGCGTCGATGCAATTTCTTCAACTGATTGCATTTTTACAGAGCTGCTACGCTATTGCAGTTACACACTTGTTAAATGTAAAAGGGTTTATTAACCAAACTTCAGCTCTTGTGTCCTTTCCTTTCCTTCGCCATCAATCTTGATTACGTTAAAAAGACAACAGACTCAGATGCAAAAGCAGTAAATAATTTATTCCCTTGTGTGCGCGAAGAATGAAAGGTCACTTTGATGGGCACTCAGAGTCATATTGCACCTGTGTGCATGAGGCTAATGACTTGCAGTAAATGAGTGTGGGTCAGGGACTGAGTAAAGCCCGTAGGGAATTATCACAGGGAACAATCATTAAAGCTCGCGCTGTAGCTCTGTCACAAAGGTTTGCCTTAATTTTAAAAAAGCCATTTTGTGAGCTATGATGTGAAGTAAACAAGAAGGAGGAACAAGATAAATCAAGATGGTCTGTGTCACTCGCTCAAATGTTTCTGCAGCGGAGTCCGATGACCCAACACCAATGTCCACTGCTGTCTCCACAACACATAGTGCTGCTGCACCAGTGAGCTCATTACTATACATCCCAAGGATAACAACTGCAGTAAAGCCAACAGCACTCTTCGCTTTTAATTGGCATTGTGTTTCAAACCTAAGGTCTTTGTTGGACAGCGAGGTTGCACTAATGGGGCGAGAGATATGTTGGAAAGACAGCTGGGAAAACACGTTGGCAATATAACTATGTCTAAACATTCAGTTCAGAGCTCCTGTTGTGTGCATGTGTGCGTGTGTGTGTGTCCTCCAGGCTGGCTACTAGTCAAAGAGTTCACTGTAACACCATTAAAATGCTAGTAACTTTCCAACCAATCTCAGACCTCCTATGGTTTCAATTTGAATTTAACCTGTTGCTATGGCAGCAGGGTCAGCTTAATCTCTAAGGGGGACAATAGTTTCTTATAATGCACTTCTAAATGGTTGCATAATGCCAGTAAAAAAAGTGAGGACAGTTTTCAAGCAAACACCAGCCATTCATAAAATCAATATTTAGGAAATACAGGGTGTATTTAAAAAAAAACGAGTCATCTGATTTTAGAAGGCTTTAATCCCACAGACTGTAACCAGACAGGGGATTCGTGAGTTTCACGTGGCAGCTGGTAGGTAGAATAACAGCAGCAGCACCTGCATTGACTCCAGGCATGCTCACAATCGATGGGATGAATTTGACTATTGTATGGACATATGCCATGCGTCCTTGTGCAACAAGGTACAAAAAAAATTACAATAAAATAAAAATATTGATTCGCATCTATGACAAATAAATGTATTCAGACATCAGTGGCTGATGTTGATCTGTTGCACAACAAAGATTTTAAAAGAGTTCCTTTAATTTTTCTAATGACAATTTATTTTCTTTCACTGGCAAAACGCAGAATAAATAATAAAAATAGACATAAACATCTCATACCTTCTCTGAGGCCGGTATTCAAATTTTCAAAATCTAGTCTGTGATGAAAGAATTGTGCCATAGTGCCATATACAGAGTCTAAAAGTCCAAGTAGGGAGGGTTGGTAGCAGAAGACCTCCACTAGGGTATTCAAATCCTCTGTGAAAGCTCAGTGCATTAAAACTAAACCTGATGAGCATCTGACTGAGAAACTGAGAGGCACAGTGACGACTAGTCAATCATCACGTCCTGCTTTGTAGTGTATCTAACAATGCCTGATTGTGACCATATTTTACAAAACAATAATCATGTTTTACTGAGACTTACTATAATATACTAATACTGTAGTAACATATCAAGAGAGCAGCTGGGTCATTCTCTCATAATTTTCTGTACCAATTATTTGAACAGGAAGTCATTGTGGTGTCACAGGCAGGCAATGTTTAGTGTGTCTGTTTTAGAGGAACAAAGATACTGCAATTTTACTTTATTTTCTATGTAATCACTTGTTTTGTTTCTGAAACATGACAATATTCTTTCAGATTATGAGGGAAAACAAAACACATTTACAAGTTCACTCTTAAATTTCAGAGGGAATTTTTTAAAAAAAGAGTAAAATTCAGGATATTCCGTTTTTGCATGTGTCAAAACACATCTTGACGTTTCTGAGATGGTAAAACTACTGCCCCTGGTAGATAAGACTCCTGGCCACAGGGAATCCACCCAGAGACAAGGCCATCAAAATATTAGCTCCTATTACCCAATGAAGTCTATTTATTTGAAAAACAACTCAGCCCTTCTCACCACCTCTGGCCCTCTCTGCTCCTGAGCCAGGTAAATCACAGTCCTGTCTGCTCTCCGTTCTGCTCAGATGAGCTCTGCTGTTATTTCGTTTGCCAAGGGGCTCCTCTGTGTCCCTGCTGTCAGATCAGACCCGAGATATGGTCGAGAGCGCGTTCTTCAGTTCTGATGTGCAACCAGGCAGAAAAACTCAGCTGTGTATCAATCAATCCAAACATCACTGTAGTATAGCTATAGTCTATATTTAAAGAGGTGTCTTCCCAAAGGATTAGTGGGTTAGGGCAGATACCAACAGTGCATATCAGATAGATACAGAGTCTAAAAGATGTTGGACGTGGAGGCATTTCAGCCATATGTTGCATCCTAATTAAGAGACTGTTCTGCATTTTAATGAGTGATAATATTTAAAATGCTCAAATGTGACTGTAGTAGCCACAGCAAGCTCCCAACTGTATGGTGTGTCTCATTAAGACACACCATATAACTCTCAGAATTTTTTTGGTCCCATAGAAATGTATTCAGTGTTCATTTGGCAGGTACAGTACGACGCTTGGAAATGCAATTTCTCCCTCTGGGGGATGTGCGACTGTCACTGAATTCTTTTATGAGAGGAAAGAAAAAAAAAAGGGAAAGGCTACAAATATGGTTGCCTGTTATACTGGTGGCTCCACTAAAAGATACAAGTCAGGGGAGAGAAGGCAGGCACAATTTTACCATGGCACAGATGCTATAGCTGTGTTGGCAGCGACAACTAGACTTGAAGCCCTGCCAGAAATCAGACACTCTCCAGTCTCCACTCAGATTAACAGAGCATCAGTTAGATCTGATGGACTCTTCTGATAAAGCCTCGCACACTTGCACAAATAGGCACTGCTGTTTTTCATAGCTTTGAATAAAATGATAAACAAATTTAGCTGTCAAACTTAAACTGTTGGATAATTTAACAGCCACAGACAGCACACACAAAAACACACAAGCACACAAAGATGTGCCGCACCAAGCTTGAAGACTGGCGATTACTTTTTCATAAAGTACTGGGAATAAATTATCATAATGTTTTGAGCTTATTGCCATTTCAGCTGTAGCGGCATCATTTGCACAACCATGGCTTATATTTCACTCTCTTTTCTGACTACCAAATTGGTATTTATCCTAAATGCAAGATTAATAATATAGATGTTTTTGATTAAAGTTCATTGTATCCCTAATGCCTGTTAGCTGTCCCGTTTTATTATATGCAAATGAGTCCCAGTTTGGAGGTGATTAATTGTGTAGAAGGAGGAATGAGCTCTTTTGACATCTGGGATAAGCAGGCTTGTTGACTAGAAAAATGCATAAGCTAGTGCTTTCTTTGTTTAATGCATCTGTAAACACAAAAAAAGTTTACCCACACTCACTAAAATGACCTTTACTTTACTCTCTTCTTCTGACAGGAAGGTGTGACTCATGCCATGCCAGAGCAGAAAGACCGGGAGAAACAAAAATTACATAAATAGAAGCATGCACACTCATAAAGCCCCCCCCCCCAAGGACAGAGGATGTGTTAATTTACAGTATACATCTTTTTTTCTCTCACCACTGTTACCAGAATAGAGACAGTGCTCTCTGCCCTGAATACACAGAAGTGGGCCATTCAAAGATCAGTTAAATCTTAATTTAGATTTTTTTTTTTTTTAATGCAAATTCTGTTTCAAGTCAAACTGGGATGACATGACTCATCCTTTGGCAAAATTCAAAATGTAAAAAAACAACAACAAAAAACAAAAGAAATCCACAATTCAAATTTTTACATAAAAATCTTATTTTAACTTGGCAAAGATAAAATAACTGCGCTATACACTGATGATAATTACAGTAGTCTTCAGTTACCTCTCATTTCTCTAGATTTTTAGGGAAATGGGAAATGCAGTGGTGTATTTAAAGGTCAAAACATACATGGATATACCATATATAACTCTGGAGAGCTTGAAAGTCAGTATTTTGCATGACCTTCAAACATAGCCTGAACTTTCTTGTAAATTCTTTAAGGAGGCTTCAGGATTAATTCTCCAGGCTTCTTAAAGGACATTCAAAGCTCTTTTTTGGACGTTTGCTGCTTTTTGTTCCATTTTCTGCTGAGATGATCCCATGCTGCTTCAGAAATTTTGAGATCTGGGCTCTGGGGAGGCCAATCCAAGACTGACACTGTCCCATTTTGTGTTTTTCTATCCAGGTATGCTTTTATTGCATTAGCAGTGCATTTGGGACCATTGTCGTGCTGAAAAAGGAAACCACTGTCAATCAGATGATTTCGAGTCAGTATTCCATGTTGGATCAAAATCTAACTAATTTTCCGCTTTTATAATTCCACCAAACCATCACAGAGCCTCCATCATGTTTCACAGATCACTGTTGTACCCCTTTCCTGACCTCCTCTGTACATATTGATGATGATTTCAACCAAAAGTCTCAAATTTGGATTCAGCACTCCATAAGATCCATTTTTAGCCAAGCTCTTGTGCAATTTCACATACCTCAGCCTTTTCCCCCAGTTTCCAGTTTTCCCAGTTTGTTTGTTTTTTCCTGTTTCTTAAGGACATGACTTTCAAGTACTTTTTTTAAAATCTGCTGTAGATTAATGACACACTGCACACCATGCTGAAATCCTTGTTGCTGCAAAAATAGTATTTTATGCCTGTCAAACTGTGCCTGACATTTTTTCATAGGTTCAGCTAAATGAAATGTGTTTTTGTGACAATGGGGATAGGTCTCACAATGGGTTCACGCGAAACCTTGGCTGATTGAGACCCACACCCGTTTTCACACCTGGACTCGTGTGATTAGGTAGAGGATCAACAGGGGGTCCATGACCCTCCTGGGAGACACTCCCACAAGGCTTTAAATTCTGGGACTCTCCACCATTTGCTCTTAGAACTGAAGAAGCTTCTCGGATGAGAGGTGAAACGTTTTCAAGAAACTTAGAGAAGTCCAGACGCTTTTCTTTCCAAGCTCCTTGGACTACCATGACCTGGATGAATGAGAACCTTCACAGACATGTTTTTGTGACAGACTGCAAGAAACAACGTGCCTAAGGACACAATTTAAAGTTGGTTCTTTCCAATTATGTGTCGATACGACCCTGATTCATCCTTTGGGTTGGGTGCCCTTTTCATGTCTGACTGATTCATTCAAAAATAAACAAACAAAAAAAAACCTTTTCATAGCAAATGGGCTAAAAATGAATGAAAAAGCAGCCAGTGTCCAAAGAAAACGTTTGAAAGGCCTTGAGAAAGCCTGGAAAGCTATTGCTCAAGACTACTTTACACAATTACAAGAGAGTGTGGCTCCTTGGAAACAAAATATGAAGAAATGAGTTACACAAGACTTAGTGCTGCAATTTCCACAGAACAAACCTTCAACTTGAACCCCATATTTTTTCTAATGTGTATTTCTTGTACAGCTACTTGTGCTACCTGTTGTGTTATTAACTTTTATGTAATTGAAAAGGCCATTCAGGGCGGGGCACTGCACCTTAGCTAAGGCTATTTCCTCATGGTTTACACTTATCCCAATATGAAAAAGTATTGAGTAAAAATCCAGAATTAGGTGACGCTTCTTCGTGTCTTAACTTCCGAAAAGCACTTTTGTTTTTCCCCAGGACTACACAGAGAACGTCTTGGCATCTAGCATTGCTTTCAAAGACTCAGACTGCCGCTTAATGAGCTGTTGCAGCTCGTTAGGTGTCAGGCATTTTGAGGACTTTTTGATGGTTCCTCCCACTCCTTCAGAGCAATTGTTCACAGCAACTTCCTGAAGTGTTGGTGTCACAATGAGTCTGCCGGGCAACCAGCAGAAATTTCTGGGAATTTTTTTTTTAAAATAAATGTAGCGCTAATAGTAGTTCCTTATGCTTTGATCTTTGTACAGGTTTAAAAAAAGAGAATACACTGCATGTTGTAATAATTAATATAACGGGCTGACAGGTGACAGAATTTATTTTTTTTTGGGGGGGGGGGGTGTTTGTTTTATTTTTTACAGACAGACAGGCTAGCTGTTTCTAGCACTAACCACTGAGAGGTGTTTCAGTCTCTTTACCCAAGTCTTGACATGAAAGCAAGCAGACCTCTGTCACTGAGGCATTTGGACCCCAACTGAAAAGTCATTTACTGGGAAGCAGCATCTTAAATTGCTTATACTGTTCTGTTTAAAAGTGTACTTCTCTGTCTGTAAGTAGCGCAAAAAAAAGCAACTAAATTCAGAACGAAAATATGAAGAAATCTCTTGTCCAATCTTTTTATAAACATTGTGCAACGACCACAATATTCAGATAGAAGGGCGTACATTTTTATGCAGCTCTGAGATTGCCAGGAGCAGATTATCAGTTTCAGCCTGCAGTTAATAAATGTTTACTCCCACAACTACCTTGACCAGAGGCCAAACTGAAATTTCGGCAATCGTCTATTGTTCTAAAACCTCAGGCTAACCCTCAAAGCTGAAGTGTTTATGCCTTCTCATCCAACAAGAGGTGATTTATGTTTTGTAAAAGGTTTCGCTTGCAAGTGATCTGAACGGGTTCCGTTTCAGTTTTCAGATAAATAACAGGGACACTGACAGAGGGCTAAGCAGCAGTATCGCTGTTTTTAAATGCAGCAATTTTCGTCTTTATGGAGACTCATAAACTGCTGTGACGAGGCAACAGAAAAACTAAATGCCAGTAAGTAAAGAGGAAACATAGCTGACTCAAAGGGAACTTGATAAGAGTTTTAACAAGAAGCTGTTCAGTTTTTTGGTGCATGTTTGAACTGATAAGGGGGAAGAAAGGTTACCAGTCTCTATAAAGTACAATTGGAATGAATAATAATTTCGCTGGAAAAGCAGACTTAAATATCTGTGGGGTAAACGCAGGGAGAAAAGCACAATCATCAAAAATCTAGAGTATGGAGATGGGAACTGAAATTGTCAAGATAGGCAAACAGTCACACTCCACAAAACACGCAGACTTGAGTATGCAGCTTCTGTAATCTCTCTGCAGCAGTAAATACTACGAAGGGGAAAGAGAACATAGAATAGAGGAAGCAAGAGCTATCTCTACTGTGTGCAGGCAGATTTGAATATTACCCTCACACAGGATATATTTTAAAAATGCAGTTTCTTGTCAGCACACGCCCAATTTACAGTCGTATCAAACCCCGTCTGCAAGTGTAGTCAGAGCGCCGTGATCAAGTTCAGTGACTTGTTAGCAAAAATGCACACAGGTACAGTTACAGATGCAAACTCAAAACCACAAGTACAGATTTGCATTTTGGGAACATAGCCAAAGGCGATA
The DNA here is from genome assembly GCA_015107715.1 of Tylochromis polylepis. NCBI lineage: Eukaryota > Metazoa > Chordata > Actinopteri > Cichliformes > Cichlidae > Tylochromis > Tylochromis polylepis. The sequence continues at coordinate 38,581 of VVHJ01024495.1, forward strand.
CCCAGACACTGAGTTATAGTTAACGGGCAGGTGCAGCTTCTAGACGTCAATGAACAGATGGAAACTCTGATATTTTTATAAAGCCTTCTATCTTGGTAATGATAAACAAACGTTTATCTAAAATAAATTTTTAAAAAAACAAAACACAAGCATGTGTTGTTAATTACTGATCTATTCACTGCAGAGTCCCTTCTTTCCTCATTTGGATGTGCTCTCTGGGGCCACTACTGAAGAGGCTGTTGAATAAAGTTTTGTGAAAGCCTGTTAATTTTAATGAGACGCGGACAAAAAAAATGGGGAGACACTGCAGTGTGTAAAGTATCACGCTCTTCGACTGATGTTGTGGATTTCTGTGTGTTGAAGTGCCATTGTGGGTTACATAAATCCCTCTGCTGTGTTAGGAAAATATGCATTTCAAACAGAGCAGGCACAAGCAAATCAAGAGCCTATTAGATCAATCAAATAGCCTGTGCAACAACAGAAAACGGTAAACAAAGCAATCACATGTAATCAGATGTCCTATTTTTGTAAGAGCATACCCAAACATGTTGAATATGCTTTATAAGCAGTCATTATAAGCAGAAAATGTTCATGTCGCATGCTGGAAGCATCAAATGTTGAGAATTGTGCTTCAAAATAAAACTTAGATATGCAACAGCTTAAATCATTAATAGGAAGCAAGAAGAAAGGCTAATTATAAACACACATAATGTTATTTTTTTTTATTTTTAAGCAAAAAGATTTGCTTAAAAATGACGATTGTGTATCTGAGGTAGTTTCCACTTCCTCAACTGCAATCACTGTTACATTTTAAATGGCTGGTTTACAGTGTTCTCTGCTATCGATAAAAGACAGCAGCCACTCTATGCCATTTCTATAAAAGACTCAAATCTGGTTCCTCACATCTGAAGTCTGATCTCCTATAACAGTACTAAAAACACCAGTCCACAGGACATTAATCATTAGCTGGATGCCATGGCCGAATGGAGTACAAATATGAGGTTTTAGATAGTGTTACTGAGTGTAGGTTCGAATACTTTGGTTAGTATAACTGGAACATTTAACCGTTATTGTTGTGCTAGCTGTTGCATTTTGTGGTTATTTACAACTTTTCATCTGACCTTATATCTAACTTCTGACAGTTTCACACCCACAATACAACCATAACCCTACTCCTATTGGATGATTGGTCATGTGGCCAAGATGTGACTAGACTTATTCTGAAGCAGCCATTTTGACAGGAAATAGTAGCCAAACACAGTCGCTGCTAATCATATTAACATAGCTTCTGTTCTATTTAGAGACAGAGCCAAAATGACCAGTTTCGAAACGTGAGGGTTAAGGGTGAGAAGTGTACTTTCCAAACTCAAGTTTTTGACTGTCAGAAACATCTAAACCAACCAGTTCCTGAAAGTGTACTTAAAACAGCAATCTGAACACTGTTCCCTGTGATGGGCCAAACCGGAAAAGAAAAAAAAAAGAATAACGAAAACCTTTTTAGTGAAGTGAAACTCTTTTAGACTGTACTAAAGTAGCCTAGCTACATTGTGACTTGTTGTTTTTATTCATGCTAATGAGGTTTTGCTTGCATGTTTGCCTCTCAAAGACCACATGGTGTGTTTGAACACTGAAATAGACACATGTGAAGTGCACTGCAGCCACCACGAGGCCATTTTCACATAAACTGGAAAAACTTTTTGATTGCTTTGCAACAACATAGAGACTTCCTCACTGATTTTTTATATTTTTTTCCTCCATGTCATTTCTCATTCAAGCACCTTAATCACTCATCAGTCTAAAGGAGTAGTTAGCTCATGTACAACAGGAGAAAACACTGATTATTCTTCAGCACATTTCATTTATCAGCAAGGAATACCATGACAGCCACAATGAGTATGAATACAAATTAAGATACCCCCCAAAAAATGTAATATCATGCAAGATTTCATAGTAAGCCTATAGAATAGATTCTATCCATGCTGTGCAAACAAGTACTGCAACATGGCTTAAAATACTAAAATATAATTTAATTTCATCATCACTGGCCTTACTGCAGGATAAACATCTAGTGCAATTCTTCAAAAATAATGACACTATTCACAACTGTTTGTTTTTTTAAATTAAGGGTGGAAAATTACTACCACAGGTGGAAAATTTAGAATATCAGTCACATTAAGCATATTAAGCTCCAAATTCCTTGTATATGATGTTTTTAAGCCTGTCTATGACTCGAGGGAAGCTTACACTTCTTCTTACTTAGTTGATGAGTTATGATGATTTCACTCCCTGTTTTCCAGTAATCAATATCACTAAGGTGAATTTCACAAAAAAAAAAATTTTTTTTTAAAAATTACACAACACTGGATATTCAGCTGTGTTGGCCAAACAGGATGCAGTCTGCATTTCTCGAGGAAACTGTAGCTGTTTGTGTGTGTGTTCAAGGTTATGCAAGTCTAAAAGCTACTGACATTGTGTACACAATATGAAACACACTGGCACTGACTTGGACTCGTCCTGTGCAATAGATTTATTTGTATTATAGACACTAATGTTCAAAACACAATTCAGGGAAAAGTGGTCTCATCAGGGAAGAATGAGGAAATGAAAAACTAACTCACCACCCGAGTAGAAACTGAAAGCATGTTCCTTCTAACCACTTTTCTGGCAATACCGGTAAACAAAGCCTTTTCACTGGTAAGCGTGCGCTTCGGCACACAGACAACTCTGTCCCTCGGGCTAGCGTTTGTCCTCCTGCTGCCTCGCAGAATAACCCGACTGCGTGGAGGAGTTATGGACCAGCAGGCAGTTTCAGCCCACCACAATGTTCCGTGAAACAGCAGACGTGTAATATGCGAGTGCATGTGGGTGCTCACAACTGTGTGTAGTGAGTGCGTGGACACAGGAAACCACACACTGAGAGGCAGCTTTAGAGGCTGCTGGTCTGGCTGCAGGTCGACTCAGTGGCTAGCAGCAGCAAAATGAAGCTAAATGACTTTATAACTGCATAGTGGACAGTTGGAGAACAAGCCTCCAGCAGTTATACGGCATTTAACCAGCAAAAAAAAAAGTAACTATGCTATATAACGCACACACACACACACACTGAATCTGAATTAGAGAAACCTAATACTGCAACTGCTATAGAAGAATTCGTCTTAATATTAAGACTTGCTTTAAAATGGAAATTTTGTTTATTTTATTTCTTTGTTAAAAAGCACCTTTGGTGCATCAGCGCCCGGCAGGTTTTAAAGCTGTGGGGAGCTTTAGAAAACACTCTTTCTCAATCTAATAAAAAGAAACATGCAGTGGCTTGCAAAAGTCAGAGCACCCTGGTCAGATTTTCTGAGGTTTGTCTGTTACTCATTTTATATCCTAAGAGCAAAAAGATGAAACATATAAGTCAACATTTTAACCATGCTTCCTATGACATTTTTGTCGTAGGTTTTCAAGATGGTAGTGAGACCAGCTATGATGTATGGTTTTGAGAAAAAAGACAGGAGGCTGAGCTGGAGTGGCAGAGTTGAACATGCTCAGATTTTCATTGGGAGGGACCAGAAAGGAAACTGTTAGAAATGAGTTTATCAGAGGGACAGCTCAGGTTGAGATGTTTGGAGACACCATTAGAGAGACATGGGTAAGATGGTTTGGACATGAATAGTGGATTTATTGGAGAAAGAATGCTGAAGATGGAGCTGCCAAGTAGGAGGAAAAGACGAAGACAACAGAAGATTCACAAATGTGGTAAAAGGAGGACAAGCAGAGGGTTAGTGTAACAGAGAGGGATGCTAAGGATAGAGTGTAATGCTGTTACAGCCCCTAACGGTAGCAGCTAGTAATAGCAGCTAATAGTAGCAGCTAGTAGAAGAAGAAGAATTTACAGGCGAACGGAGCAACATGCAAGGAGTTTGAGTGCCAACTTTTACCAGGGTCTCAGCATTTGCTTGTTGGGCTGATGGCTTGGTCAAAATACAAACAAACAAAGAAAAACACAATTTTAAAGCTTTATAAATAATCAGACTCCTCAGGCTTTATCCTTAATGGGCCACCTACACAATCTGCTAAAACATGAAACCCTACCATGAAGCTCCCAGCGTGTAGATTTTGTACTGATGTTAATGCGAGAGGAGGTTTGGAGCTGTGCCGTTATCGAGTGAGCAGAGCGTTGCTGAGTGCTGAGACACTCTTTGCACCCCAACCCTCAGCAACCGCCCTCTGTAACTTCATGTGGTTTGCCACTTGATGTGGCTGAGTTGTTGTGGTTCCTGAATGCTTTCTGTGAGATAGCTTGACTAAAGTGGCTGAAGAAGGGCAGGAGACAGATGCTGTCCAGTGTAGCAAGTGATTTATTAATAACCATTGTGACCAAAAAATATTTACAAAAATCAAAAACTCAATAACTCCAAAATTAAGTCAGTGCGAAGAAACATAACTAAACTTAAACCAACAAAAATTAACATCAAGTGTACTCATCTACACTGGTCTGGTCCTCTCTCCTTGAACACCCGAGATCCTCTGGTTAAACACCCCAGCTATCCAAACAATCTTCCCCTCTGGAATATTCCACTCAATCGGAGAGGCTTAAACATTACCATAATAATACAGTTTTATTATATTCTTTATTAGCGCTAAAACACTCTTAAAGTGTAACTTGTACATTTGTATAAATACAAACCTCAAACAATCCTAAAACCAACTTTAATAAACTTCAACTGTTCCCCCCCTCTTCACCTGGTCCCTTCCTGTGACCTCAGACTCAACAGGAAGCTATAAATACAGGAAGTGAAGCAGCACTTCCTCCTTTGGCTCCTGGAACACAGGTAAGTAAGGTAAGATAAACCAAGCAACTAAACCAGCTAGTAAATGAACAAAATAATAATGTAAACTTGTCAAAGTTGATATGAACCAAGATGTTATAATACGTAGTCTGTACAAGTGCAAAAC
>VVHJ01024496.1:1565-14419 GCA_015107715.1 Tylochromis polylepis
TAAAAACCAAAAAAAAAACCCCCCCCCCCCCCCGTGCTCCATGCCCCTGACACCACTGAAATATAGATATAAATTGGAAGTGGATTAGTTTTTTTTTATCTTAATTCAAGTTTTGACAAGATATAGGAAGCTACATGTAGAAGTTAAAATTATAGTTCCATTAGAAAAAAAATGAATGAGACTAGAATTTGGTGTTGGTGTTTCCTTTTTTGTCTTTATCTGGTAGCACAAAAATATGTGTTGCTAAAATACTTTTAATAAAATGCCATTTATTTTTGTTGCTGGGACTGCTGGTTGAAGTGACTGACAGTGACATGTAGCAATGCATGCATTTGTCTTTTTCTATTTGCAGTAAGACAGAAGAGCAGGGTATAAAAGACATTCCAGCCTGATATAGTACAGTACAAGACTTAGGAAACCCTGGAACTTTGTCGATGGCCTCCTTGCCCCCATAACTCTGTTTAAGAGCTGTGCAAATAAGTGGGTTTTGTGTGATTGCAGTTTATTTTTGTCTGGCTGGAAGATGCGTGTGTATGGGTAAAACAAAGAGCTCTTTCAGTTAATTTTATACATCAGCTGGTCATGCTCAGTGCTCACACTGTGGGAAGAATAACACAGTAGGTAACAACAGCCTATAGGATTTTTTTAATGATCCGTTGAAATTGTGATTAGAGATAATCAAGGGAAGAAAAGGGAAGAATTTAGCATTGGAATATCTACCACTGGTCCATCTGAGTTCAGTAAACACATTTTTAAAAAAATATATATTTATGTATTTATTTTTCAGTTTTTACGTCAAAGTACTGTGTTATTATCAACACACTGAATATTTTTCTATAAAATTTAAAAACATTTAAATACATAAGAGTGCAAAGTGGAATAGATACAAAAGGCAGCAACATAAGAAAAGTAACATAAGAAAAAGTATATATAACTAATTTACATCAGCAATGGTCAATTAATAAGCTGCTGATCACACTGCTTTCTTATATCTTATAGAACTGTGCCAGTTCCCGACCATCCAGTTCAGTTACCAACTCTCGTCCTGTCAGTTTCCCACTTGGAACAACTCCAAGCCAGGAAGAAGAAGGCTATGCTTGCAGCACCACGCTAGGCCCGGCAATGCAGGAAGAGAACAGCAGAGGTGAGCTTTGACTCCAGTGTCATGCAACTATAAGTGGAGATAGGCTTTTGGACTCAGTATACCAACTTTGCAATGAGGCAGGATTATTTTCATTACTTTCATTATCACACTGCAATCATCGTTATTCAAAATATAATTTTGAGTCTCAGTCATTCAGTAACCTGGAAACTATTAGACCAGATTGACAATCCTGGAAAATATAGAAGACGTGGAAAGTAAAAAATGAGAGAAGTTATAATGTCCAAAAATCACTGTGCCGCAGTGAGTTGCTGTCCAGTTATAGACAGTGAAGACCAACCATGGGAAGCAGCGCAGCATTTATGTAGTTGGCGGTCATGAAGGAAACTTTCTGTTTCTTCTAACTTCTGATTAACCAAAAAATTCATTAAAAAAGACTTTTGTTTTCATTTAAGCAGTAAAAGGGCCACATTTTCACCACAATGATTCCACCTAAAGAAATGTAAAGCAGTTACTATATTGTATTGCTTTAAATAGTATTCTTTGTCTTTTCCTTAACGTTCCAGTTAACTGCCAAATTTGAAGCTAAAAACAAAACAAAACTGGAAATAATGTTTATCTATCTTTGTCAACAGTTCTTTGTATCACTTATCCTTTAAAAAGATGTGCAACAGCATGCAGTCTTTGGAACTAAACATAATAGCAGGTCACAATATTGCTTGCTAATTTGATTATTCTGCTGGCCTTACTTCTCAAAAAGCACAACCAACCCACCATCACTTAAAAAGAACAAGGAAGGCCACCTATTCTGTGATTTTTAAATTTTTTTTTAAATTATTTTTGTTATTTGAATGAAAGTTTCATTTCTTTAGAATAACTGAACTATTTTCTTGGTTTTGTGTCTTTGTACTTCATCTTTTTAAGACGGCAGCACCTGTAGCCTTGGCTGTCGAAATTTTGTGTTCAGCAGTAGAAGTTTTCAAGTGAAGGATTTTAATTTTCACTGAACACTTCAGCACAAGAAAAGAAGAAGCTTTTTGAAAGATTTATTTATTAATTTTTTTAATGGAAGCAGTGAGTGTGACATGTTTAGGGGGGGGGAAGGGTGGCAAAGTATGCAGTGCGTATGTCAGCCAAAAGATCTAACATTAGCAATACTGCAGCTTTCAAAGTCATCATGCATTTGAATCTATGCGTGCAGTTAAAATTAAAATGTTTTTCCATGGTCTTTTTTCAAATTTCCTTCAAATTTTTTTTTTATTTTTATGGGGCGTTGGGAACAACACAACACGACTAACACTGCGCTCTTAACCCATTATTTCCAACACCCCTGATCACCCCAGATCAGTGTCCAGTTGAAATTGATTACATATTGCATTGGGTCTGAAAGCCACATGAACAACAACAATAATGAAGATGGGTAGTGCTTTTGAGTTGCGGAATCATTTTTAATTTTTCTCCTTTGCAATATATAAAAAGAATAAAGAATTTAATTCTAAAAAGTAATTGATGAAACATTTCAGACTTTACATTTGCAAAGAAACACAAGACACTTTAAGTTTTAAGAGTCTCGTGTATTATCAGATTATCTACTATAAGAAAAATAATGCCACCTCCATGCTAGTGGGACACCATCCCTTCCCAGCATGGAGGTGGGTCCATGCTGGTGTAGGGATGTTTTGGTGCTGCTAAAACCTGAAACCTTGGCAGTGTACCTCATGTCTTTGACTCATGTCACATTATTTTGAAGAAGAATATGATGACCTCAGTGCATATATTGAAACTTGGACATCATTATACTTGGACCTGGATTATAGGTCTGAAGGTTTGATGTTGCAACTTGTGTGATCCCATGCAAGATGGTCTGTAGTTTTGATTGCAGCAGTGTAAGTATATTCCCCCACTAGCATATCTGCAAGGCATTACCGCAAAGCATTCTAAATCTGAGAGTAGCAGCTGGCCCTATTGAGTGAAATCAGACATCTAAAGTATTCTGTTAAACTTCAACACTATCCAGACACCCTGGATTCAATCTAGCTGCCTGACCCATGGTGCACTCAGCAGGGTTGAGACTAATTTTATTGTGGAAAAGACTGGTGATACCAGTTTCAAAGAATGGTAAGAAAGCGGTAGAGGTCAATCCCAGGTTTCACTCTGTCATTTATATTCTTTTTGCTGATTTTTTTTTTTTTTTACTGTTTACTAAAAAGTAAACAGTATTGAAGCCCAACAGGTTAAGACCTGTGAATTTACTTATGTGGGAATATATTTGTGAATATACTTATATTATCCAAGTTTAATATTTGTAACATTTATGTCATTGTCAAAATACCTTAGTATTTTGTAAGCCTTCCTTTAGTTTTAATGTAATCGTGTATTTGACATGGCATGGACTCTACAAGTTAGAACCAAAACTGATAACCCTTGTCATCCCAACTCGATTTGACAATCTTCAGAAGAACTTCTACAACCTGTACAAGATAGCCTTCTTTTAAAAGTGCTTTCTTCTATTTGGAGGCTTAGGACAAAAAAAATCACCTAAACTCCACAGGTCACCATATGTCATAGATTTCTCCTTATACCCAAATACAAAAGTTTTAATTTGTAATAATTATTTGTAATAATTTAATTCCAAAAGGTAAACTTTAATATATTATATATTTATTAGATATAAAGTAAAACATTTCAGACAGTTTCGGTTTGAATTTTGATGATTCAAAATTGATTTGTGGGCCGAGGCACCCTGCGAGGCTGGGGCACGCGGCTGGCGAGGTGTCCTGTTGGTGGAAATCCCAGGCTGCCTTTCCTCATGGTAGCCATCCCTCAGGAAGTTATCTATTTGAAGCGATGCATTATCAGGGATTGTAACATCTAGTCCTTTTTATTTGAACATTTTATTTGAAAGGTTTTTTATATTCAAAAATCGACCATCATGTTTTATTATGCTGTCTGAAACAGGTCTCTCATGTAAATTTGTGGCAGCCCCACAAAATCCAGAGCCTTAAGGGACTCAGGTCAAATTTCATCCACCCCAAGGGCTCAGCCACCAGAGTTTTTTAACTATCTCATTGACCTCAGCCACAGTAATGGGTGAGCCATCCCCCTCATCTCTAGACTTCTAGACTTTACCTCCTTTGCAGGAGACGTAAGATTCTTAAGATCCTCCAGGTACCTTCCAGACTGGGTCCTCTGCAAGATGCTCCCAGTGCACCTGCACTCCACAACCAGGCCTGTCCAACATCCTTCCCTGCCACCTGATCCAACTCACAACCAGGTGGTGATCAGCTGAAGCTCTTCACTTCAGCTGAATGTCCAAGACATAAAATTGTAGAACTGATGATACAATTACAAAATTATTTATTGACCTGTAGTCTAGATTATCCTGTTGCCAAGATAGATTGCACATTGTATTATAGGCAAACTGTCATAAGCCCAATAACAGAACATGCCCCTCCAAGTAGCACTGTTATTTCCCATGTAGTCCATGAGCAGGACAGTGGAGTCCCCGGATGGGGCACCTTCCAGGAACCCACCCAAGGACTCATGAAAAGGCCAGTACCTTTGAGTTGTCATTGGGCAAACAACAGACAAGGCCCCTTCCCCAACCCAAAGGTATCAACTGGGGTCATTTTGTGTATTGGAAATGTCTGAATTAGGCAGATTTTTTAAATTTAGAATAGAGGCTGCTCTTTATATGACCTGTATCAAATCTAAAAGATTCTCATATTATTAGGACAGTGGTAGAATAGAAGTCTGCGCAGCCATATTTACAATGAGTAAACAATCTTTGTTGATTTACTTGAAGAGGCTCCTTATGATTTTCTTAAATCCAGTGACATCTAAATTTTTGCTTTAGTGGAAAGAAGTGAATTAACGGAAACTGGATTTATTCACAGGTTTTAGTGGCAAAAAATGCAAAATTGAGTCAAATTTGATTGCTGACCTAGAAATAGGAAAGAATCTTTCTCCTATATTTACTTATTATTAGTTTTTATTACTTATTATTACTTGTTAGACTCATGATGAAAAACAATTTGCATTAGAAAATGTCCATTAGGAAATTAGTCCTTTTGTCGCTAATATGTTGTTGGAGGAAATAGAACAATCGAGTATCACATTATAATCTAGGTCTTTAGTAGATAAATATTATATGGGTAACAGTTTATAACTTGTACAATAATGATATTCACATTTGAAAAGTACATATGCTGTGAGTTATTGCTCCTTGTTGCTGTTCTGTGCACCTCTCAAACTATGATTTATAGCATTTCCTTTGCAACTGATTTACATGATCCTCAGCAGTATTACTGCCTCTCTTCGTCATACGGTGCACAGTTGTTAAATCAGTCTATATGCCACAGTTACATGACTGAACCTGCCAAGTACCAAGACAAATTAAACTGAGCAGCAAAAAAATAATGTTTTTGATGTAACACAACTGTAGACATAATTGATTGTCAGATATTATTACTTAGCCCATTTGGTGCCCTTCCAATTTGCTTCTGTGCTATGAAATCCAGTGCAAATGCATTCACCTGCATGTGATTTAGTGGGACTGGGGTTGTTGGCCAAGAACTTAAACACCACTACTGAATACAGTACAGTGCTATTATTTTGTAGCTGTAACTGCTGTTATTACTGTTCTGAGTTTGTGATGCTCTGAAAAGCTAATATACTAGTTGATCCATTTCTCAGAGGGGCAAGCAGGCATATCTTATGTTTGATTGAATCAGTAATAAATTTATAAAATTAAAAAAAAGGCTTTTTTATAAAGTCACAATTTCATAATGATAATGTATTCCATTATGGTGCAATATGTTTCTTCACCATATGGCACAAATAACAAACAGATTGACTTATTTTCTTTTTTCTAACAATAACCAGTGGATCTGCTGAGTGATACTGGTATCTTACATATATAAGGTCAAGTAGTAATTATGTAAGTAAGTTATGTTAAGAAGTGAGATTCAGTGAGAAATTTGAAAGTAAAGCACGTATTTGCCGCGAGCTCAAGAGAAGGACATGCGCATGATGAAAGAACAAAAGGGGAGTAGGCCGTGAAGTATGGGGGCATTTGAACTGAAAGGGACGTGCAGATGTTGGTGTAAGTGTTTTGTTTTTGATCAGATGGCCCCACGTAATAGCTGTGTGGAAGGTTGCGAGGCCTTTTAAAGTGAAGTAATGCTAGGTCACTAGTGTTACCGCACGTCATCTCTTTACTTTGTTAAAGCTTCTTATTCAGCAAAGACGGACAATTGGTCATCTTTCATTTGGTGGTTCATGTTTTGAAACTCAGAAGTTACTTAGCTTTTCTTTTCGGTCTCCCTTGCTTCAATGGACTGTATTATAGAGATATGAACTATGGCTTTGTCACACTTTTTTGTGTCCAATTTATATCTAATTATTTCTAAATGTATTTTTATTACGGTTCTAGTTGTGTGGGTCACATGCACTTTATAGATTTTACTAAAGGTCTGATGTAATTTTAATTAAAATTTTAAGAACCTACAGGCTCAGTTATAAACAAAGAGAAATTGATGGTCACCTGCCCAAATTTTGTTGCTTACCAGGTGACTATAATGAAGAAAAGGTGTTTCGAAGTATTGTGCAGTCCTATAAATTTATAATAGTAAACCATATTTCTGGTGTCATTTCCAGTTTAAGCAACCTTACTTGTAGGAACCACATGCCTGCACACTGCTGACATCTGACACCCTTTTCTCTTCCTCTTTTCATAACATGTGTTTCTCAGTATATCTTGCAATTAGGGGCCTTGTCGATAGAAAGTGGTATGGCGGTATATTGCATCTTCTGCAGATTACACACAGATCGCACAGACACTACCAGAGGGTTGTCTCCCCTTTACATCCCTCCACCCGGACACCATCACTTGTCATGCATGTTTAGCTCAGTTCATTGACATGCAACAGGATCCCCTGCTCCAGAAATACACAAAAAATTGAAATATTCCCTTGTGGAATGACAGCATGTTCCAATTTCATGTGGGTGATTGCTGTAGTATCACTTTCTGGATTTGCATGACCACTTCTGTAGGCCATTGACTATGTGGGCTACAGGGCTGTGTCAAATGTCATGATAATTTAACAAATAAAACCCTAATTCGTGTGTTGTTAAATAACAATGTTAACATTAGTAGCTGTGTTATTACATTATGAACAGCAGTAAAAATATATGGAGGCTGTCTTCTGTAAAAGCTGATTTGACATTTACAAATACTGAAAAATCTGAGGCAGTTCAACTAAACAATATCTAAGCTGCTATTATGTGACTAACACCCTTTTATTTCTGCAGGCTTTTTGTTTTAGTTTACTTAGATGTGTACATGTAAATCTGTCAGAATGCATTATGATTAAAATTTCCTTGATTGCAGATTGTATAAAATGAGTCAAAATGTGATTACAGCTTTTCATAATGTCAAGTTATGATATCCTCGCACCTTGCATACAGGCCGCTTATAATTACAGTTTATTTTTCCACTTATAAGACAAACTTAAGTAGCCCAAGTGTGTGTCTGGTGTGACTATGTTGACTGTGTTTTAAAGGCCTCTTTTCTTTGGGGAAACCAAACTTACTTCAGGAAGAAGAAGAAGAATCCATTCCTTTTGGGAGTTGATATCAAATTGATAATTACCACAGCCAACTCACAGATCCTGGACAAGAGGTGTGCATGCGTGTGTCTTTGTGACAGAGAGGTATTTGGCCTCTGAATGGCAGCTTGTGTTCAACATCTCGCTGATGCAAAGTGATGTGTGCTAATTCTACATCTGCTTTAACCAAACAGGGCTCAAAAGTTCAGCCAAGTCCCCCCAAAAAATCACTTCCTCACAAGTTACCTTCCCTTGCCCTCTGTCTGTGCATGAGTTAAATTGCATTTCCCTTGTATCAGTTTTGAAGAGATTTCGAAGTGATAGACAAATAACTGGATAAGTCTTTGGGGTTTGGTGTGTGTTTGTGCACGCACGTGTGTTTGTGCAAACTGAGACTTGGCTCATTGGGTTGGATGTTTAGAGCATGTGTGGCCCTGAAATGGGTCCTGTCATGTGGGCTCAAGCTTTGAGGAGTTGATTGTAGCCTCGGAGTGTAAATACCCAAACAAACAGCCAGCGGTCAGTTTGCCATGTATTTACATTCCTCTTCCTCTCTCTAACTTGGTCTCTCTCACTCATGCTCTTGTGTCTGATTTGTTAACTCGCATTCACTTTGTAGCCTATCTTTCTTCTGCTCCCTCTTTGTGTGACCTGCTCCGCTTCCATGGTGTCACTTTTCTATGTAAAAAATCTCCCCGAAATTCTTAGGCCATTTGAAACACTTAAACAACTGCATTTCCTAAACTTGTATTACATTCTGACATTTCGTTATTTATCACACCCAATGAGAGAAATCCAGAGATGAAATATTGAACCCATTTGGTTGTTCTTAAGTGGCTTTAAGCGCAACTGTTTATGCATATTCGCCCAACCGCTACCAAGCGTTCCAAGCTTTACGAATTTGTTTTCCACAGCTGTTCTGCATAACAGCTCCACGCTATCATGCGCAGGCGAAAGTCTGGTGGAGAGAATCTATTCATAATTCAAAGCAACAACACGGCACAAGCTGTGGCGTTGTCAGATATAACAAATTGAGGAGGAAAAGAGTTGAATTTGTATCTGCTTACGGAGGTTGACTACATTATACATACTGCAGGAGCCGCTGAATGTGGGGTAATAGGATATATGATGGATGGCCAAGCTGCACGGGCTCCCATTCCTCTGGGTTGTTCATCTATTTATCTGCTTATTTATTTATTCCTTCACCCAGAGAGACCCTCACAAACCTAAGATTTGCCTAAGGTGCATAATAGTTCAAAAAAAGGAATACTGGTCAGTATGGAAATGGGTTTGAGTTCTTGAAGTCCTCTGTTGATCTTGTGTCAGCTGCACTGATGTCTGGCTTGATGTTCACTGGTGCTGTTGGTGGTTTAATCGGGCCAGCAGTTTGTTGGATTTTATTTCCTCTTTCGAGTACACTAAACTACAAAGCCTTTTCATGGGAAACTTTTTCCAAACCACAAATTAAACTCATATCGCACACACTGAAACACCCATGCAAACTTGTCCAGTCGAATTTCAACACAGCCAAGTTTTTGTGTCTTGAAGGATTGCTGCATGCAGATGCTTCGTTTGTTAATGATGAGTCACATGTAACTCTTTTGCTGTTGAATCCCCCGAAAGCAATCCCACAATCTGTCAAACATTTTTTTAAAACAATTTTTAAAGAAGTGTAACATTACATTTTAGTTTGTGATGTAAAAGAGCATAATCATGAAATTAAACCTAAATGACATTAAATCAAACTGAGACACTTACGCATTAGAAAAATATTAGATTGATTTAATCCAGTAGCAGTCAGCTGTCTGACATGAAACCAAATCTACAAGGATTCCTGTGACAGAGTTAGCACCCACCACATTTAATCGTCAGCTAACTGCCTTTTATGTTTAACCCTGTCACTGCTCCACTATCAAGGGTGTCATTCAAGGTCCTGCATTCGACCAGGCGTAGGTCACCTCCCCTGGGTCCGGCTGTTTTGTAGGTTACCTCCACCCCCTCCCCTCTGAAGCCATCCCATCATTCGCTTCTCCAGCAAAGAGGGTACTCTGTGCTCCAGTAAGTGTGCATTTCATAAAGTAGAGCCACAATATGCAATATTTTCTTCTATGCAAAATCTAAAATAAATTAAATTAGAAGCTGTATGTTTCCATTCTGTTTGTGACCTATCCAGGGTATACTCTGCCTCTCACCCAAAGTCAGCTGGGGTAGGCGTAAGCCCCCTGTGTCCCTGAATTACATACATAGTTAAGAAAATTGATGGGTGAATGGATGTTTCCATACTTTATTTTTTACTGGCACCTCTTAAATATGTTTACACACATTACACAACACACAAACCAATTTTTTCTAAAAGTATCTTAGCATAGTACTAAAGCATTTACCACTACTTCCATCGTGCAGCTGCAGGCAGCACCTCTGAACCAATATCAACTCCTCCGCCACCTCCCTCAGAACATTTTTCCATCATCCCAATCTAAACCGCCGATGGCAACGACATAGCTGCTAGCTTACGAGAAAGCAAAGTGGGGAAAAGGGAGCGAGGAAGGCAGTAAGGGGGTGGGGGTGGGGAGGTTAGGCCGTAGATCAGGGCAGGGAGGATGGCGGCGAGACCAGGAGGTGACAGGGGAATAACATCCCTTTCTCCTCAATCGACAGGGACCATAACTCCTGCCTCTCCAGGGACAGATTGAGAAAGGCAATAGCCCTAGGGGCTGTGAAGCACGGATGCTTAGGAGAATTGAAAGTTAAAAGAAAAACGCAGTTTGCCGAGCCACTGCCACCGATTGAGCCACCAGCAACACTCGTAGCCAGTGGAATTTTGTGTCATTTCTTCTAATTTTAGAGCCGGAATAGAAAGGCCCAAGTAGCTTACCATTTATACTGATTCTCAAACAACAAGTCCCTGGGGTTATTGCTGAGAATTGCATAATTTTTAGAGCATGTTCTTCTTAACTAGGTGGTAGTATGAGCATGTCTTTCTTTTGCAGTGGCATGAAATGTTTGTGTGAAATGTTTTTGGATCAGAAAGTCAATAAGATGACATGAAAGTGCCTATATAGAATTGTACTTCATCCTTTTACTTCCTTACTTCTAGCTTTGCAGTGAACTTGGCCACGACACATATACATGAACAAAATAGTGTTTTCAAACAGACATTGTGTTGTGGTGTGCTTCTTGATGCTTCTTGATGAAGTGCATTATTGTACAGACAGTGGCACGGTCATTTCAACATGCAAAGAAATACTTAAAAATTAAAAATAAAATTTAAGACTAAACCTAACCCTGTAAAATAATTTTCAAGTTGCTGAAGTGTAGCCACATGATAGATATGCTGACATACTCATTGTACTAATTATATACTAATTATATTAGAGATGGACTAAGTAAATGCCAATGCTAGTATGCCCTAAACCTGCATTCTTTCTAATGACCTGCAGGAGGCATACACATAGACTTTATTTAATCCCACACTGGGGAAATTCACTGGTTACAGCAGCACAAGGTACAGGAAGAAAAAGTGAAGCAGAGATACGTTAGAAAAAGAAAAACAGAAAAAATAAATAATAAAAATAATACAATACAAAAAAAGCCAAAGCACTGTACTATGTACAGGTGGTTACTAAATACAGTAAAATACACTTATATATATATATATGTGCAGTGAGAGTGAAAATAATAATTTTTAAAAAATAATTTTTATTTATTTTATTTATTTAAACATCTCTCCTATCTGATACAAATACAACTTCTTCAGGGAACAAGAATAGTGAGAGAGTCATAGAGTGAAAGAACGAACATAGGGACTAAAAAAAAAAAAGGACAATGCCTGAGGTGACAAACCATTTCAATTTTTCTCTCTTTTTCTCTTTCTTTTCTCTTTCCTTCCTTCCTTTCCCCCATGTATGTGCTTCTTAATTTGTCTTTTTTGTTCTACATTTCCCCAGTCCTTCAAAAAAGAAAAAGTTCTTCCTTTAATTTCAGTTTATATGTAAAGTTCTCCATCTCCATAATGTCCTCCACAATTGTTACCCACTGCTTCTTTCTTGGTGTCTCTATTTAAGCCAGTTTTTAGTGATGGTCTTCTTTGTTGCAGAGGGGAGAATTTTAGCCAAGTAGCGGTCCTTTTCATGTACAGCACCCTCCAAGTATCCAAGATACATAACAAGGCAAGTTCTAGGAATTATATAACCTATTATATCACAAAGAGCTGAGTGAATTTTGACCTAAAAAATGTTAATTTTTTTACATTTCCAGAAAATATGTGTATGATCTGGTTCATTACATCCGCACTTCCTCCAGCACTGTTGTTGTGTATTGGTTTGTTTAGTTTTAATCTTAGGTGTAATAAAATAGTGAATTTGATTTTTCCAAATGAATTCTCTCCACTTTAATGATTGAGTTGTGTTTGTATGTTCTTTCCATATGTCATACCACAGTTTCTCTGTGATTTCTTCTCCCAGCTGTCTTTCCCACTTTGCTTTAACATATAAAGTTGATTCCTGTCTTGATTCCATCAAACATTTATATAGGGTGGATACTGTTTTTGGGATAACGCTTTTATATGACAGCATAATTATTTTTATGATAGGGTGGATTTTGTCTTCCTTTATTTTTATGTTTTAATAAAATAATCTCTCACTTGTAAGTATCTAAAAAAAATCCTTATTTGTTATGTTATATTCCCTTTTTAATTCTTCAAAGCTTTTAAATTCTCCTCTCCTAGTTAATAAACAAATTGCTGTGATTCCCTTTTCAGTCCAATTTTCAGTCCAATCAGGTGTTTTGTTAAAGGAGCTGTGCCCAAAGACTCTGCCCATTTAACCCATCCCCTTTATGCAATGCAAAGTACTACAGGTACAAACTAGTCGATCCCGTCAGCTCAGTAGCTGAGCTTACTGTGCGTTTTCTCTGAGGTGTTATACTCTCGTTAGGCATTCAATGAGTTATCACTATGAGGATGGCGTAGATAAACCGGCTATTGTTCTTATTGGGATCATTCTCAGCGGTATGTAAGTTCACCACAGTTGGTACAAACTAAGTGTGTCTGAAGCTTTATTATCTGACTAGGAGGTCAGTGTGTTATCACTATGAGGGGAACGTGGACAAAGCGGCTATTCTTTTTACTGGGAACCATAATGGGC
>VVHJ01024499.1:10575-22174 GCA_015107715.1 Tylochromis polylepis
AAACTGTTTAAAAAACAAAACAAAACCAAAAAAAAAAAAAAAAAAAAAAAAAAACTTAAAAAAAAAAAAAAAAAAGGAAATAAATTCAAGTCATTCTTCTTACAAAGCCCGCTGTGCGCATCAGGGCGGGAAGGACCATGTTTGCCTGTTCAAAGTCCTCCCAGCCCCCTTTTTCCTGGATTTCAAAGCCTTGGAAAAAGCTCTCATTTCATGAGTACAGTACTTCAAAATAGAAACTTAAACAAGTTTCAGCATGAATAAAAAGCATAAAACATTTCAATTTTTACAAGATTGGATGAGCTCATTGGGAGGGTGTTTCTGCCTGTCCATTATAGGGCACCTCCTGACAATAAGGAAAAAAATTTTTTTTTGATGATGGACAGTTGATTGAAATGCTATGCACCTGATTTCAAGCTAAAATCAAACATGAATAACTAACTGGCTAGTGATGGCTATAATATACAGAGGTGCAACTAGCAGTAACCCGAGTAAAACAGGGGAGGTACACCAGTTACACAGAAGCAAAAACCCACTGCAAGATGAAGATGGGAAAACGGAAGGCTAACTTAAAATTAAGACATTTACTGTATATGTAAGATAAAAAGGGCGTGTATTCCTTGAGTCATAACCCCTATGGAGGAAAACTGGATACGGGAAAACAGGTGAAAATGTGTGTATCTCAGTATTAGGAAACGTATTTTCAGAGCCATACTGTCTGTGTGTTAGTTACATCATAGGTCAATCCATGGTTGCAATTTCAGGTATCTGCATGCG
Source organism: Tylochromis polylepis (assembly GCA_015107715.1). Taxonomy (NCBI): domain Eukaryota; kingdom Metazoa; phylum Chordata; class Actinopteri; order Cichliformes; family Cichlidae; genus Tylochromis; species Tylochromis polylepis. The sequence goes on from VVHJ01024499.1 coordinate 11,350, forward strand.
TGTGTGCATGTGTGTGAAGACAATTAGCCAGGGTGAATGTGTTTTTGTGTGTACATTAAAACCAGCAGGTGCTGCAGTTAAGTGAGGCCCAACAAGAAGAGCCAATGACCCAACACAGGGGGTCGTGTTGGTAATCCTGGTGTGCACTGGATCCTGACCGGAACTAAGCTGGCGGCTCCTCTAGGTGAGCTGGTGAGGCGCCTCTAGCATCTCCATCAGGAAGGTGTCAATGGGCGTATCACCAATCAGTTTAAAGAAGAACAAGTGCTCCAGGCACTTTAGACCGATGGAGCGCAGTGCTGGGAGCCGGAGGAGGAGCTTTGCAAACCTATAAGACAGAAGGAACGGTGAGAAAGAGACTACTGAGGAAAAAAAAAAATATGACCAAAGACCCGTTAATCACTTAAAATCAATGAAAATGCACTTTAACGATTGTGAATAATTCTTCAGATTACAGGAAGAAAGCATCCCGGATAATTTGTAAATATATCGTATTTAAGCAGAGCTAACATGAGTTGGAATACATAAAATATCTGTTCATAATCATGACATCTAACAGTGTACAGCTCAATTTATGCTTATAGTACACGTTCTCAGGATCTGCCCCCAGTGCTGCATTGTGTTTCACGTGACAAGATATCAGCTACACAGCTACTTTATGCCAGAGTTATCTGATACAACTCAAACTAATTCATTCATTCAGATAAAAGGACTAGATGTTACAATCCCTGATAATGCATTGCTTCAAATGGATAACGTCCTGAGGGGTGGCTACCATGAGGAAAGGCAGCCTGACATCTCCACCAGCGGGACACCTCGCCAGCCGCGTACCCCAGCCTCGCAGGGTGCCTCGGTCCACAAATCACCCTACCAAAATTTTAACTTCCTTAGTTAAGCTTAGGGATTAAAACTGATCTAGTATTTAGTATTAAAATTTGACACATCATCAATAGTGCACCTTGGATTCATTGGGTGTTTTGGCCATTATCACTAGACACCCTCATCCAAGGAAGGCCCTGCCAGGGTTGATCAGGCCCTGGAGTGTGTCACTGGCTTATGCCAAATTGTTTCTCTTCTACTTCCTTCTATCAAATTTCCTACAAAAAAAAACACACACATTGCTGTTTCAGTCAAAATTGAATTTCAGTGAAAAAAAAAAAAAAAAGTCAGTGGATTTGCGAGGACTCGATTAAATGCTGCCCAAGATTCTTGGCCGTTTTATAACTTTGCTGTTTTCACACTATGAGCACAAATTTGATCCAGCTACAACCATTCAGTTTGTTTAGTAACAGCCCAGAAACTAAGAGTTCAGACAGGCAGATTGTGTATCAGCTGCTCTGTGCAGCGGCGATGAGTGTACGTGGGTATGTGTGAATAGCAGAGCCAACAGTGACTTCACCTCTTGTCTGTATTCACATGTGCGATGGCTTACCTTCCCTGCTGATCGGGATATTTCTGTTTGCAGTAAGCCTCGAGAGATGCGTACACCCTCTCTCTTAGGAGCTCCACCTCACTGGGGTTTGACAAACCCTTAGCATCTTCGGGTAAAAACAGAATATTTTCATTATCTAAACAGTTTGAAATTCCTTCAGTTTTCCAGACATTAATGAGTCTGTTTAATTTTAAGTTTTCCTAACGACACTTTCACATGATTTTCAACACTGCACCGGCCCATGTACCTGGATTGAAGAGAATGATTGCTCGAAGGCAGCCCAGCTCTGTCTTGTCCATTTGCATGTCTCTCATTTTGCTAACAAGCTCTGTCAAAACCCTGAAGAGAGGAGAGGACAAGAGATATGCAAAGAGAAATCCCAAATCGACAGCAGGAAAAAGCCGGGAGAGAGAGAGAGAGGGGGAGGAAAAAAAAGGCAAAGGATTGTGCCAGTGAAGAAGAAAAAGAGGGGGAGTTGATAATAATAAGAGAAAGGACATGAGAAAAAGACAATATTAAGTGAAACAGAGACCAGATGGCAAAACCACTGCTATTCATGGTTACTTATTAATATGACGACTGTAAGTTAGGCCATGGCTGAAAACTGCTGGTTCTGCAGCTGCACCGGTGGCTCGATCTGTCCTATCATTTTGTGTTTGCTCGTGTTGTTATTTTTCACATTAGGTTGACTGAAAAATGCAAAAAAACAAAACAGTAATGAAAATGGCTGGCAAATGTCAAAATCTACAATGACTGGAGAAAAAAAAAATGTTTTTAGTACTTTCTTTTTTTATTTTAAGACTTTAATTTGTGTCTTTCCCTCAACTGACGCTCATGGAGGAGACACACACTCGCTTTTGATACACCAAACACAAACAGACACATCATTTGGACCAAAGCTGTTGAGAATAAACCCAAAACGATTTAGGGAATTTCTTAAAGGGAACATATTATGCTGTTGCTCCCATTCTGTCATATCCATGTTGAACAGGTGTTCACGTTTTGTTTGTTTTTTTAACTCTTGGCTCTGTGTGGTATCAGTGAGTGTGGATCTCTCTAATATGATCATCTCGAGCACACAGCTGTGGGCTGTGAGGACAGCAGCCCCACCCATCTGCTGTTCAACCCTCCTGTTTGAAAGGCACAACCAGTGAGAGGAGGTTGTGCCTGAGAGGAGCTAAAACGGCTCGTTTCAGCCAGCGGATGAACTGAGGAGCTGCACAGAGACCGAGGCGCATCCCCTGTAATTCCTAACAGTAATCCTTTCAACATAATTTAAGGTTTCAAAAACTAGTCTCATGTTAGGACTGCCCACAGCATTTTGATGAAATGCTCCGTTTTAAATTAATTTCTTAAACTTAAAAGTAGAATGGCTACTTTTAAGTTTTCACGACTGCATGAATAAATGCAAGCAACCAACAAAAACATAACCTAAACATGAAAATGTCACAATAACAACATTTTCAAACACTTTATTCAATGCACTTATCAAGCTTTAGTAGATGTTGTGTTTTGCAATCTAAGCTATTAAGTGTGTCCCTTCCAGGCAAATGAACTGAGTGAAAGAGGAATGGGGTACAATCCAGAGAGCAAGAGGAAGAAGTGATGACCGTTAGAGACTGCTTATTTGCTTCTCCATCATCCCTGATCAGAAACGAACATCTGTTTTTAATGACGGGGATTTTTAAACAGACACCGCCTTAACCAACATTACGGTGCATTGCCAAATCAATTGTTTTATGCGCAGCAATGCTCTGGATAAATGCTTTTTCCCCCTTTACACATTTACTTGAGAAAGTGGAGGAAATGAGAAGTAATTTTTGGTGTACACCCAGAGTACATGTCATTACTTTTATACTACGGGTATTTCCCATCACAGAGGGAATATTACCGATGACGGCCAACAACACCTCCACTGTAAATTAGGGGATCTAAACGTTAACCGAGGACTTAAGCATTATTTAAGTATTTCATCAGATAATCCGACAGCGCTGTTCACACATTTTGTTTTCACTCTCCAGTCGTCTAACCTGAATGAACTTTATACTCTAAGAAAATGAGGTGCCAAAGTGCAAAGCATTCAGTGACAGGATGCATTCAAAGCCACAAACAACACGTGGTGTCAGACAGTACGCATATCGTTTACAGTTTTTAGTAGGTGATGTTCAGACTTGTATCTTGTCGTAAGAACCTGACTGGCAGCTGTAAAGCTGCAGAAAGGTCTGATAGCATCAACGTTTCAGCGTCGTTTGTTTGTTTGTTTTAAGGTTGACTCAAAGAGGAGGGGTTCAAGGAAAGTGTTTGTGTAGTGGGGTAATTACCTGTCAAATATGGCCCCAACCTCAGCATTGTGCGCCCTGTGTATTCAATCACAATGTGTTATTACAATGTCATTACACAGTCACAGTACAGTATTTTCTGTTCTGAGCCCTTCACCTGTACAGGTAGTCCATGCTTACATGTAATGTGACATGGTTATATTAAATTTGATGTCTGGTTTAAGGTTTGCTCGATTTGACAATTTATTGTGCGTGTACTGTTACATGTTGCTAAATGTGGACCTCTGTTAGAAATTTGATGTGCTTTATTACATTATAGTGTGTAAGCTCACACGAGGTTCAACGATATGCACATGTATTAAAATAAGCACAGGCTGTCACAAATTTTACGAGCCAAATGCAGGACAGCAGAAAAACATTTTATAAACAAGGCCCTTCAACTTTTAACAGATTTTCCGAGCTAAATGTTAACAGATCTTGAAAGTAACTTGAGTAAATGTCACTGAACTGTGTCTGTTGGATGAAGAACAGAGGCTTGACGTGCAGAATACAACATTTAGGACAACAAGTTAACCACACACAAAGAAGGAAAATAAAACAGAAAACACAAGAAAACAGAAAACACATTTCACACAGCACAAACACAACAACAACAAAGTAAAGCAGAGGTGCCGCCGACCTTTGTCATCGATTTACTTTCACATAAATGTGGAGAGCATGTAGACAAAAGGTCACGGTGCGCTTGTTTTCTCTGTGTGTGCTCATTACGTTTTATCTTTCCTCTTGCCATGTAGTCAGCCAACTGTTCAGCAGCTTCTTTGCATGAGGTCAGCAAAGATCATAATTTAGTATTCAACTGAATCAAACACTGCTAGGCAAGGACTGGGTCTGCTTGTTCTAGGAAACGATCATTGACCAGGAGAGCAAACAGGAAAGAATTAGGGATTATTAAAGTATTCTGATTAATACTCAATTCACTTTCTGACAGTCCAAACTCAAAAGAAAGATGGCAGCATTCAAAATAAGACACCAGAGTAATGGTACTGTTAAGAATGAGATGTTTTAAACCTACATTGTCATAACCTGGACTTGTCCAGCTTTTGTGTTTGCTGAAATTTGTATTTTCTTGTCCTTTAGTTTGTGTAGTTAAATGATACGTTTTTCAGTTTGAGTTTTGTGCGTGGAGTTTTTCCTTTCTTTTGGTCCAGTGCTTAAAGCTTGTGGTATTTTGCAGTTCAGGGCCATTAAAGCGAGACGTCTCCAGCAGGTAACGTGTTACAAAGAAATATCCACATCCTCTTTCATAAAATATGGTTCAATAGCCTCAAACAGATGCTGATGCCAAGCGGAAACAGAAGCCTGCTGCTAGTAGAGAGCAGTGCTATGAGAAAATTACCTTTGAGCCATTTGCGACAAGCCCAGCATGGTTTGTACCAAACTGGATTTGAAGCCAGGATTAATCCTTTGAAGCAAATTAGTAATTACTGTGTAACTTTTGTGAATTAAAACACTGTGATCAAGCCAAAACTTTAGGTAAGTTAACTAACTAACTATATGTATATATTTTTAGATTAAGGCAAAAACTGGCTGACATCCCATTGTTATATACAACACATTACTACACCTTACCTTTTAAAGTATGAAGTGAGTGAAGCTGAAATAATGCAGAAGCCTAGAGAGGCCATGTATGTAGCAGTGAATCGTTTTGGCCATAACTATGTGAGTAAATGTAGATTATTGAATAGTTTCTAATGCATCAACTGCAAACAAACAGTGCACTATTTTATTCTGGGTCCTCGTCCAACAAACCTCTCGGCTACGAGGGGAAAACCCCCGCTCAGCGCAGCCACACATGCCTGGGGTGCGACTTGGCCGGTCAGTCAGGGAAATTTGCCCCCTTCATGAAGCTGGCAACTTTTCAATCTTTGGCCTGCGGTCATAACGCTATTTGGATTGTGATCTGATGATGGTTTCTTGTAAACCCAGTGGAGTTTGTATCTGAAGTTTAATTAATTATGAATGTGCTACAAGTGTCCGTTTATCTATCTGCATCCATATTAAACCACGATAATTAAAATAACATACAGTTTGACATCTTAAAGTTATAGATAAATTAAATCTGTTTTTGCATGTTAAGCTAGACGTACTGAAATTGGAAATAAAAAAGATAACAAAGATAGCAAAAAAGGGAAGATTTTACACCTTTTAACATACCTACAGCCTCTAAAACATTCTGCACGATAACTTAAATATAATCACATTTTCAAATATTCTGAAAGACATTCCCATTTCATATTTGCACATAGGATTGTACATTTGCCAGCCATTACCACATTACCAGATCATACGATGGGTGATATGCCACTGTGCGCAGGAGTTTGCATGCATGCCTATTACTAAGTATTAGTCACCAGCCTCCCTGGCATGCGCTGTGATCCTACAGGCAGCACTACAGAAGCAAAGTCTCTCAGCCAATTACAGCCAATGCAGAACACAGCAGCTGCAGCCAGCCAAAGATGAACACTGTAACCTCGATTCTTGTTCACTAATCCAGAGCAACGGAAAGGGATTTCATTCTGGCTTTCCAGGATCCGCTTATTTTACTTTATCTTATACTGCATACATGTAGATGTAGTACACTTTCAAAGTAGAACGGCTTCTGAAAATGCACTTAAATAATAAAGCTAAAACCCTCCAGTGAACATAATTTTATGGTTTCATGCCCTCTTCTCCTTAAAGCTGCGGCGAGTCCCAAATGTTGTTTGTGTGTCAGAGTTGCACCATTTGTGTTTCCATACATTGTGGCATTACCTGTCAAAGATCGCTCCAACACCTGCACTGTGGGCACTGTTCCTGTGGACATGCAGGCCTGTGGCCAGTAAAATCCCGTCCTTCACTGAGATGGAGCGATGGGAGAACGATGCAATCAGGAGCTCATTCCAGCCTGTTGAAAAGTTGGTGTCTCAGTATCTTTAATGAGGTTTATTTCATGTTTAAAAAAACGACTACATTAAACTTCATTTATTAATAAACCTTTTTAAAAATCTTTTATTTTGCCCTGTAAGCACATTTTTTAAACACACGATTGCCTTTATTTGGATTTGGTAGATTCTAATATTTAGTTTTATCTAAAAATGGTAGAAGACCTCAAATAATTTCCTGATCATATCAATATACATTTTTTTAAATAAAATACAGCAACTGCCGGTGCAGTGGCCAATACATGAGAACGATCCCCAGCTCAAGACTAGGAGGACACACAAACCCAGCCTCAGCGGGTCACATGCTACTGTGCTCCTGCAAAGCCCAGAAAAATGGGAGAGAGATCAGGCAGAGCATCCATCATAACATCTGTGCAAAATCAAAGACACAGATCCATCGACAACGCATCGGAAATAGGAGAGCATCCAAATGTACCTCTACAGTAACTGTACTTTACAAAGTACACAAGCAAAAAAAATTCAAATGTAATACCCTTGTAAAAATACTGTGCAAGTTTATGTTTGGCTGTAGTGGCTGGTGTTGTAATAACTGCATCAAATATACTGCTCAATCAATAAATAAATAAATAAGTGAACACTTAAATCACACATGATTGATGAATCAATAATTCAAGTTGAAAATCTTTACTGACACAGTGTGCAATTTATTGAGAACATGACGTAACAATGGATCGGGAAAACCAAAATAATGAAATCAAAATAACATCAAAGAGTTAAAGTTAAGATTGTTCAAGTGCTTCCTGAATTTCTTTGAGCAGTAAAAGTGATGTTTGCATTCTTCTTTGATGCACAAGCGAAGCTAAAAGCTGCACTGGAAGTTTTAAGACGGTGTTACAGTAAAATACAGAAAATCCTGAGGACTAAAGATTATGTAAGATTAAAATGTTCCCATTTTGATGGATAGACCATATGGTGTACTTTATATCAATCCGTGCATGGTGAAGGTCAAAAGTCTGAAGCCATTGTCACAAAGAACCACAGAAAAATCTTCACCATCTGCAACAACCCCCCTGTTATTTGTGCAAAACGTAACAGTATATCATGATATTTTAAACTAAGAACTGTATAATAAAACCAGCAGAATCTCACCTGAGTCATTGAACCCAATCAAATCGGACCGACTTACCTGCACGTAGCAAGATGACCTGGTCATCCAGGGGCAGCTCTGAGAAATGGGGGATCCTCTTGGCCCACTCCACCAGGGTGAAGAGCTGCTTGTCTGCTGCCTGGCAGATGTTGGTGACAGGATCGTTGGGCTGAAATAAGCAGATTTACTGTATTAGTACTGATTTCATGACAGCTTTAATGCTTTACTATGTGCCTGTGAATAATATTAAAACAAATCTGGCGTCTAACATACAGTAACTGTAGCAGACAAAGCTCAAGAAACACAAACTGGGAACTGCTGTATTTGTTTAAACTGAAACTTCCTTTGATAATTATTTCTACTGTTAAAAACACCTAAAGGAAAACAGCTGGGGGTTTATTTCCACCCTCCAGACAACTCACAGAGCTCCCGCCCGAACTTCCATCTGCATGCAGCTCTGTCTTCTGCTCTACGGCCATCTCTGCTTCCAAAATCTTCTCTACTGGCATCTCCTCGTTGACTGCACTGGTCGACTCCACCTCACCATCTCTGTCCTTGTTCCTCTGCCGCTCCTCTTGGACAGCTGCAGGACAAGGGAGAGAGGAACACAGGGGAAAACAATAAAGGGCAAGAAGGTTGGAAGGGAGGAAAAAGTAGGAAGAGCAGAAAGGGGGAAAAAAATGTGGGTGGGTAAAATGAGTGAATGTATGTTATTATGAGAGGAGAAGGAAAAGTGCACAAGCAAAGGAATGGCCAAGAAAGCAAATGATTTGGGTAGGCAGGCAAACATGGAGAACAAGCATAAACAAAGATGAGCCAAGGTAAATAAAGTGAGAGACGCAGAAATGAAGATTAACAGACAATGTGAGGACAATGAAGAAGAGAAACGAGGCACAAAGATTGGTGTAGGAAGAGGTGAGCATACAAAAGGAAAGAAGCAGAAAGATTCAAATGAATTTTGAAATGTGAAAGAAATAAACAGCAGGAAGAGAGAGGCACATGTATACACAGTTCATAAAAAAGTCTCTCATACTGTCTTTCATACTTCTTTCAGGTCCACAACTAAGGCAGAAATAGACCAATTAAGACATACAACATAAATTATTAACAAACCATTTTATAGACAATCAGGAAGAAATTACAGTGAAATTACACTCAGAGTGTAAGCGGTTTTTCCAAGATTTAATTCCAATTCCAGGCAATTTACAGTTAATGGCTGGAACAAAGTTTTTGGAACTATTAAATCCCTGCCCTAATAAAACTAGGTTTCTATTTTCATAAAGTTCAAGAAATCTAGCTATTGCAGACAGCGCCCATGTAAATCCAATCAATATAAATCCATGAAATCACTCTACTTTCCCTTTTCATGAGGTATTAAAAAGCTGTGTGTAATAAAAATATGGCTTTTATTCACTTTAGATTACCTATTTCTGTGTGTGTGTGTGTGTGGGGGGGGGGTTCAATATACACAGTAACCAGATTTTTAAAAGAAATAAGAAATAAATGCACAATTACAACATTAAAATAATCAAATTCATAGTCTGTTACAAATGATTTGCAGTCAAATGTTTTGACAGTGTTTACTGATATCCCATGGACATCAGTAGACGCAGATTATGTGACTTGGCCGCTTTGGTTTGTTTAAAGTACCAGATTTATGCCATTATGCTAAATTTTGTAATATGAATTTTTAAAAAAAAGCCTATTTGGTAAGTGTACAAGCTGACAACCTGTTGCTGTTGTGGCAGTCCTAAAGTCACTGAGCTGCCTCTCCAGTGATTCTCATGTCCACCATCCTGGACTATAGCCGGCGACAGTAGTCCTGGTTCTGCTTGCTGAGAGATCTGCTGTGAGCTGGAAGGCTACTGAAACCAGAAACCGCAGCAGGTGGAGAACTGATTATCTGCCACTACGGCTAGCTCACTAAGGCGGCAGAGCAGAACAGAACCAGGACTGCCAGTGCCAGCTCCAGTATGAGACAGTGAAGATGGAGTCTGTCTGCAGTGCAAGACAACAGCTAGCTGGCCAGTTAAAAGAGTCTGGATACTGTTTTTAATCTACTTTATATGTCCAACAATCTACACTGATAACTGTTGCACTTAGAGGGAAAAAATAATAATAATGCCAGTGGGTGTAGGGTTATAAAAGAAACATATATCCTCACAGTATTCTTACTACTAGCAAGCATCAGTTTATTCTTAAATGAATGTTTCCACACAGATGAGGACCTCTTTTGTAAGTGTGACTCTACTGGGCTGCACCTGGTTAAGGGCAAAGAATAGGTAACTTAAACTAGTTTAATGATGACTGAACGAGTGGGCATACTCAGCAAACTTTCCCTGTAACCATAAAGGTTAAAAACACATGGGGAAGTAATTCAAGGCTGGCACTGGTCCTCCTCTGAGCACTGGCAAGAAACAGTGGAAAAATATTTTAAACTAGCTGCTCCTAATTGATAGGCAATGTAATATCTCTGCTTCCTGCTCACTCATACAGGCACAGACACACACCCCTCCCTCCCTCTTCTCCTTACATCTGTCGTTCATCTTGGCCACTACAGAAGGAGGGTGGGGGAGAGAGATCGAGAGGAAACAAAAAGAGGAAGAGAGGGGGAAAGGGGTTAGTGTTTACAAGGCTTACCCACCCCCATCTCCCTCTCTACCACTCTTTACTCGCTCTTTCTAGCCTCCATCGTACACATATTAAAGCCTTTTCAGTCATGGAATATGTAGCATTGCTGCTTTATCAAGCTCATCAATTAGATTTGGATGATTTGTGGTATTTAACAGGCAAGAATAGAAAGCAGAGGAAGTTGCATATAATTTAAGAGATCATTACAGTCCCATTAAGATAAAAGGCTTTTCCATAATTAGCATGAAGTGAGATTAGCTCTCTAATCTGAGTGTCAGGCAGGGATTACACTCCCTTGCAGAAGTACATGCAGACAGCTGCAGACACGGAGGAACAGTAGTCACTTCTATTATATTAGTTCGTAGCAAGCGTGGAGCACTTTTGGAGGAAGCAT
>VVHJ01024499.1:22194-35692 GCA_015107715.1 Tylochromis polylepis
ATCTGCATGGCCACAGCAAATTAGACGGTGCACTGACAGCCACACAAAGCTTTGTGTATAATGTTGAAATTTGTGCCACATGGACAATCACACTGTAGCAGATAGGAATACAACACTGGCGTCAGCATAATTCCCAGCAGTTTTACTCAAATTTGCAGCTACCAAATGATGCCTGGAATTACATGGCAGCTTGTTAAGAACAATTTATTTTGTCGTTGTGACTGGTGATGAAAATACACAATAAAAACACCTCATGTGAACTGGTTCTGATTTTGTGCATGTCATTTTGATTGCGCTGTTTAAGATATGAGCTTCATTAAAGGGGTTAAATCATTCTTGGACAGATTTAGTGGGGTTGCCATCGTGTCTGTTACTGTTAACGGACCTGCGTGCTTATACAGGCGTGAGACCAATTTGTTCAACTGTTATCAGATTAAGACAGAAGTGTGTTTTCTAAATAGTTTTCACACATGTCTTACAGCCCTCAACTTCTCTATATAGTTATTTTACAGAGCAAACCACAAACGCAGTGAGTGTAACATTAGCAAGTCGTTAGTTTGCCACTTCCCTTGTAAAAAGATGGACTGTGGTGATGTGCAAATAACTCCGGTACATAGTCCAGAACATTTACCTCTATTGAAATGGTGTCATTAGTGCTGTCTACTGAACACACCATCTAAGCAGCTTTCTCACCCTAAACCACATGGGGTAGTGCTAATGTGTGAAAACGGCTTTAATTAAAGAAAGAACATTTGCGAGCTCATGTGTTTTATTCTATTTTTATGGTAGGTATATCATAGCACTTAAAGTGTTGGGTGAAGTTAAAAAGTTAGGCTCAGAGTCAGGCTGCAGAAACTGCAGATTACACAGACATTAAGTCCCACAGAAAGCATGCTGCCTCGAATGTTCCTAAATCTGTACTAACTTAATACTCCATGACCACAGTGATAACATAAGCAAGAACAGTGACATACCTTTTATTTAACTTGCATTTAGTCATTATCAGCCTGCAAAAAATATGCATTGTACCACGCTAAGGAATTCAGTGCTAATCTAATAATAGGACATGAGAAAGCACAGAGCGCAATATGGTTAGCTTACTTACACTGCTCAACTCTAAGACGCTTAGCAGCAGATAATCTCAGATGGGCTGGCTTAAAATGGATATAATGTAACTTTCAGTGTTAAGACACTTGTAAAAGGCAAGATACAGATGAGTAGATGTTTGTAAAGGTTTCTTAAGGACAGCAGTGAGAATTTTGAATGGTGTTTGGTGTTTCATGCTTAACGTCATGTGAACCATTTTAACATCGTTAGTGTTTAATAGCTGTTAACAAGGCGTGATGTCTGAGTAAATATCATTTTCTTTTTCATTAATCCAATTTATGGGACAGATATAAAGCTCACTGGTAGTGACGCAAAGATAAACAACTGATATTTACGACATGGTAATTCTAGATCATACCTATGTTTCCGCCCAAAGCTCCTCAAACATTTAGGCTGAGAAGCTTTTTTTTTTAAAAAGTTAAAACCTTCCTTCAAATAATTCCTGTTTGTTTCCACTGTGCTCTAAAGACACAAATTAGTCAAATCAATTTTGTGAAAAAAAGCACAAAATTAGATCAGGACAAATCAGTGTCAGAGGTACTGTTCAGGCTGTGTTAGGCTGAACTACAGTGCACACAAAAACACAGCAGAGCAACCATAATGGGAGAAATCTGCACTTTGGTAATGCCACACAAAATTGGGCAAAGCTACAGTTTTGAGCAGGGTTGTACCGAGGTGTGAGCTTATTTATTTGTATTTCAGAAAAACGTTTATTTCCTCTTTTCACTTCTTTGTTTTCACTCGTGCTTTAGCTCACTCAAGCACTGCTGCTCTCCATTTCTCTCTCTCACCCTTTGAATAGGGGACATTAGGGGCCAAGATTCAATGCTGTGTTTACAAACAGTAGCCAAAGATTTCTGTGGTATACCTTAAAGTAACCAAACTGGGTTTTACAAACTATTGCGCAGTGTGACTGTGAGGGGCTGGCTCAATTGCTTCATGTTGGCTACTCCACCAGTCAGAAATGATCACTGCTGCAAACCCCACCCATTAGATTTTCAGAAGTACAATCCCCCAGGCAGGGACTTTTTTGGAAGTTTAAAATGGAACTTAATTTAGATACTTGTTCCTGCTGCAAAGGCACCGAGGCCAAAACACAACACTGGGCCTATTGAAAGCGCCTTTCAGGACTTTTATTCTTGGAGTTTTGGATATACAAGAATAAACTGCAATGTATGTCATTAGGACTTTTTACAGATCAGCAATACTCTCGTCTAATCTTTTAGGTTTAAAAATTTGGTGATTTTATAATGGTTTGATGATTCTGCATCCTTTACAACTTGCAGTAAGTATTGTGTGCGTGAATATTTGCCTCTTTGTGTATTTAAACCTAAACTTGTGTGGACAAACAGGAATAACACTAAGGAGATTTAGAACAAGCAGATGACAGGGCCTTTTCCTGCTGGCTCACCTTCTCTCTTCATGCCCATGGCCAGGCACTTCTGATAGCGGCAGTACTGGCAGCGATTCCTCTGTCTCTTATCCACAGTACAGTCTTTATTGTCCCGACAGGTGTAGGTCAAGTCTTTTCGCACTGTTCTTTTGAAGAAACCTTTGCAGCCCTCACAGCTGTAGACGCCGTAATGCTTCCCTAAAGAGAAGGGGGAATCATTGTTTTATCATAAAAGAAACTAACTCAAAGGCAACACAAAGAAACTAGCTGTATTTAAGGTGTCTGCTCACCAGAGGATCGATCTCCACAGATGGAACAAAGACGTTTCTGGGAAAGCATCGGCCCAGGGCTGTGAGATGACAGCTGTTTCAAGCCCAGTGGAGGTTTCACATCATCGGAGCTGCTCACTGCATGAAGCCCTGACATCGACACTGTTGAGTTGATCTGAGAAAACAACAGAAAAGAATGACCGCAATGACAAACAGGCTTTTTACGATACGTTATCCACAATTCCCTTTTCACCTCTGTAAGAATCCAAATACTGTGTTTAATATTACCACCAAGACTGCACTATAAACTTTAGATAACACTGAAAATGAAACACGGGCCCTTTATATTTAAGTTTCAACACACCTACTCTTCTCTCTCTGACAAATGTTTGAAAACAGACAGCTATTAAAATCTTCCATGCAAATAACAAAAAACAGAAAAATGGGCTCACGACGAAGAACAAACATTTCTGGGATCAAAGAAAAAACACTGAAGCAAAAACAGCAATTTTTTAATACTTTGTGTTTAATGTTAAGCATATACAACGTGACATATTTTGTATGATACTGTTTTACAGAGTAAAGTTGGTTTAGCCATCACTTCATCTGTAAATCCTACACAATGACTGCTGCATCAACATGTACTGAAACATGCTAAACAAAGCAAAATGTCACCTGGGTCACCAGAGTCCTCACTCACCTGGGGGCTGCTAATTGGGCCGTAACCCACTGACGGTGTGCCAGGTAGGCAGGGTGACCCCAGCGATGAGCTGATAACAGAAAAGGGGGAACCAATGCTGCTGATGGGGCTATTGACCCCGGCAGTGGTGATGGGAGGCAGGGAGGTCATGGAAGCTGCAGCTGAGGGAACCAGCGGAGGGGAGCGCTGGCCCGATGGTGGGGAGGACACAGACGAACTGTCTGGGCTGTGGGAATCTGATAAGAGACAGCAAGATGAACAATACAGTAAATTTCATTATTCATAATAACAGTACATTGCAAAAACGCCTAAGACTGTGGATGGCTTTCTCAGCGATGTCATCAGTGAGATGTGTATGCAAAGTATGGAAAACAAACTAGATTAAGTGAGAGCTTACACTAACGAAGTAGAAAACAACTGCTTAACACTTTCGTTTAACAATACCTAAAGTAACTTAACCCCTTAACTCGTCAGAAGCTGCACAATATTGTCACATAATAAAACAAAAAACATTATTTCTACCTGGAACGTTGTATCTTGGGTCAAGCTTTTTAACATGCTGCTAAAAGCACTGCTTTACGACCAAGCAACCACATGAGTAATGACCATCCACCGTTTGCTCTTCCTGTCATATGGAGTGCAAGGATCAGTGCCCCAGCAAAACTCAGTTGAGTCATTTGTTTACATTTGGGTCACGCGTCACCAGCTGGTAGTATCGACTCCTTCACAGCTTGGTTGTACTCAACAGTGTGTTTCTGCCTCAAGTGGTTTCCACTGTTATCAGGAACAGCTTCCCTGCATATTTTGCAAAGCATTGTTGGAGGTTGTTGAAGAAGCTCCTTTTTTGAGTGGTAAATTATCATTGGATGCAGACGCGGGGCTCCTACTCTTAGACCAGATGTGCACAGGCTCGTCTCATTTAATTATATCACGATGTCCTCCTGAGACCCAGCCTATTCATTTATGTCCTCTGTAATGGACATTTGTTTTTAGTCTATATCTTTTGACTTATTTGAGCTACCCAACTAAGTCCTGATATGCTCAACAGAGGACATCCTGGCCTTTCCAATGATCTCATGTGTTTGGGTGGCCTCTTTTAGCTCCAAAGAGGCAGGAAATTACAAAAAAAAAGTTCAACTGAAAGATACTTTTTTCCTTTGGTTATTGGGAGGATATGACATTTTTATATGAGTAAAGATTTATACCTGTATTATCGAGGATGAGGTGATATAAATCGCTCTTTGCTTTTAACATGGACTTTAGGGCCTAATGAAGCCAGGTGGAACTCAGCAGTTATTCCTTAGATTTCTAAAGTAAATAAACATTTTCTTACCAAAGCAATTTGGATGAGTTTTATTAGAAATGTGCGTTTGTTCTGTGTTATTGGTGCAATATGTGAAAAATATGAATATAAACATGAGTAAATTTGTCCAGATGCCCTATTTGACTTTGTGATTTTAATCAGATTTATTTATTTTTTTTAAATTAAATAAAATATTGTTGGAAATCATAATGTAAATTGTGTTCTTCCCCATCATCATTCCTAAAACTTGACAGTTCCTTCTACAGCTGGCTGTGCTGCATTCTTGCTGCTCTGGGCTATGTACTGGCTGTCGTCTGATGTAATCATTTATTTTTTTTCCTTTTTCCCCTCCCAGGAACAAAAATCAGGGAATCATATCCTCTCATAAATCATCTACTGCAGCCCGAGGAGAAGGGTGCTTTCAAAAACAAATCAACAAAGCCAAACGAATTCTGCCTTATATTACTCAGATTTTTCTTTTTTTTTTTTGCGTTTAATTTTAAGTGACGCACTACTTTCTCAGCTGTTCGTGTATTTCGGGGAAAATAAATAAATAAATCCCCTTCACTGGCATGAGTTGTTATTACTTTCCTGGCTTGGGAATAAAGGTTCAAAGTGCTGATAGTCTGAAACGTTTTGGATCAAGGTCAATGAAAAACAGAATCAAAGAGTGAAGAGTCCGAGCCTTCTCTGGAGCACAGAAACACCATTCTGATTGACTCACAGTGACTTAAATACATATTTTTTTTTAGCTTTGACATGTTTTTTATAGTGCATCGTTTAATTCTATTCCTATATTATAACCAGCTCGCTGAACACACATATTTAGGCGAATGGGAAATCTAATTTTTAACAGTAAAACAATTATTAAAGCCTACTTACTTTTAGAAGAATGGCAGATGATATTTTGGACACCACACACTGATTTATTTAAAAAAAACAACAACAACAACAACCTTTTACCTGGTCAGCTGTGCCAGATGTAACACATCTGTTTAAGCTTCAGCACTGTGCTGTTTAAGGAAGTCTTGTTTTAGTTTTGGTTACCTCATACCACATATTTTTCATAGCTATGATTTTACAACAGATAATAGTGTAACATTGATCTACACTAGTTTCCAGATGCAAGTTATCTAGACAATAATCCTGTCTGCAGTGCTGAGAAAGAAATCTTTGCACATTAGTTCTTTCTTCTGCTTACCTCTGCTGTCTCCCATGATGGTGGTTGGAGCACAGGGGCTGACTGACAGCTACAAGCCGACGTGCTTCCGTCTCTAACAGCCCGATATCAAACTCTAGACCGCGGACTGAGGCCCGGGCCGGAGTTTTTTTGGGAAACCAAAAACGGCTCTGAAATTCCAACACAAGACAGAGCACCGTATAAAACAGGAGTGTGGCACAGAGGGCCCATTTGGGCATAAAGATGCAAAACAAAACTATGGCGGCTCCAATCTTTACACGGCTGTGAATTATAGATCTGCTTGGCATTATAAATATTTGCGTACTTGATGCATTTTGGGTTTTTTTACGTAACGTTACAGCTGGACGTTTTAAAGTAGCCAGCTGCTCAGCTGAAGCCAAGATTGTCTTAATATAGAACGAAACACCTGTGTTATATACCGCAAATAAGCAGCATGCTGATACCAAAACACTGCAAGTCTTATCTGGGTTCAACGAGGTGAATAAAACACCCCAAACACCCAAAGGAGATGGAGCCCAGACAGATGGCAACAACCCATCGTTTCCTCCATGCTAGCTAACGTTAGCCAAAGCTCGTAAACTAACCTAGCTAACTTGCAATGTCTGTAACCACCGAGAAGCCGAGTGGCTTGTATTAGATCTAAATCAACTGCCATTAGACAGATTAACACCCCCGTTAAAGCCAGCAGACCTTTGGTATTAAATTACGTTAAAGTCATAGTTTAAGTTGGCAAAACAAGCCTAGTGCTAAAGCTAACTACACTTAGCAACGTAACTTGGCTAGCATGCTAGTTACCACGAAAGCTTCGAAGGACAGCGAAACAACCGAGAATAAACCACCCCACCACTCAGTCCTTCTTCCCCTAACTATGCAATCTTTTAAAAACTTGCTGAATATTTTACGTAAATATTTCATGCAAATAAATGGAAGTTACTGACGGTTTAGCGGCTCAGCTTCTCCGCATGAAAAGATGTGGCGACTAGGCCTCGTGTGTGTCTGTCTCTCCCCCCACTTTGCCTCGTAGTCAACCCTCCCTCCCCCTGCAAGGATGAAAACATGATGATGATGGTAGAGGATTTGGCTTAGTGCTCTCTCACAGCTCAACACTGGCTTCCCTTGCTTCTTAAAGCAGGACGTGGACTGTGCGGTGGTGTTGTGCCCCACATGTCACTGAGTGAGGGAGACACATCCAGCGAGAGGGTCAAGAGGTCAAGACTAGTTCAGCTCAGTATGTCAGCTGCATACACCAAAAGGTTACTGGCGGACACTGATGGATCCGCAAATCAATGCTAATCATAATAATCCTTTATAGCCTTTGTGATGTTTTCCGATTCAGTATTCAAAAGACTAAACCACCCGGCCTAATTATTCAAAAATATTCTTCTGTTATTGCAGGAGGGGCAGATATGTAGGGCCTACAGAAGAGACTGATGTTTGAAGAAGCATGTTAATGGCTGCTTTGCACCTGCCAAGGTAAAAATCTAATTTTCCTTTGTGATAATATCAAGAAAAAAACTATGCATATCCTAATACAATGCAAACTCAGCTGTGTTTATATTCTCAACAGTTGTACTGACAACATCTATAGAATATTCAAGCAGATTTTTTTCTGTTATTGCTGATCTTTTTTCCCCCTTTTTCCTTTTAAAAAGTTATGTTGGAAAAGTCTTTTGCTTTGTATAAAGAATGACTACTTGTAAAATGACTACTTGTAAAATATATACCTAAAAATGTAAAAGGGTAATCATTAAAAACTTGATGAAGCATCTATGATCAGTTTATATAAACATAAAAGAAACAGCAGTAAGATTTGAGGAGACATTACATAATTTGTAATAATTTCACAGTGCTAAGGTGACTCAAGCGCATGTGGCTCTATTCATACGCTAACACTAGAATTTAGCAGTTAAACGCAAGATTTCTTCTTGATCTAAGAAATCCTCCATCAGTGAAGCGATGCTGGCAGTCATGACTGTCACAGTTTTTGTTACTTTTGCCAAAGTTAATGCTCATATATCTGTCATACATTAGTCTTTCAGGAATGTTTATTAAGGTAACAACTTAGTTTAGTTAGCTTTACTTAGTTTTTAGGTTTTGTGTCTGAGAAGTATCGCCATTACTCGCTGGCTGAACTGGCTGAGTTCAGATTTAGTAACTCAGAATGAATAAAAAATGTTCCCTTTCATGCCTTTCTTGTTTTCAGGTGATCTGCCAGCCTGTGCATTTTAACTAGATTAATTATTTATACTATTCATGAACTGCAAGTTTTGATATCTCTGAAGTTTTGACATAAAATATAAGAAATAACCCATTACATTTTGAACTATTAGAGCCAGAATGTGTGTAGACGTTACAAATTCACAAACCCAAGTCCAAAAATGTTGGAACATTATGTACGTTGTAAATAAAATCAGAATGCAATGATTTGCAATGGGTGAGAACAATGGTATTTAATACATGACTAATGAGGATTATAAAAGTAATCAGCAAATTTAATAAAGTCTGTTTAGCATGAAGGGATATAAAGTACACACTCCTAATTCACCCTTCTTGAGCTGGTACAAAACACGTCAGCAGTTTAACCTGATGTCAGTGGGGGTTATACATTTATATGGAAATTTACTGAGAATCAGTTTTTGGTTCTGTATTTCATTCAGTTTTAATTGTTTGATATGTATTTGAAAAAAAAGATGTAATTCCACTAATTTCACCATCTGTAAACTTACATTTTCAGAAAGAAATGCTGCTGTTGTTAAGTTTAAACTACATTTTAATCTCGCTGAATTTCAATATATAGTGTTTCTTTTATCTGAACATAATAGCAGTGTTATACAAAAGTCTGTTCCTGTGTTCCCAAACCATCTTTCAAAAACAACTAACGGAACACCCATGATTCATGATTTAGCAGGTTCTTCCTTCCATCTACTGTGGCTGAATTCTTTAAGTTTGTTGGTGCTTTATCACCCTCAAGGGGACTAAAATGGTATGACACGATAACAAAAAGCATGCTGCGATAACTACGCTCCAGATTTTATTGCAATACTGACAGCTACTGTTTTCCAGTTGAATACTTTTAAGAGAATAGCGTGTTTTGCCTCATTAGTTAAGTTAAATTAACTTAAAAAACATTTTAAATGATTCTAGTGCTTTAAATAATGAGACAACTTAGGAAGAAATACAAAACCTGTTATCCTTACTTATGTGTGAAAATAAATCATTATATATTCGTCATTTTTTAGCAGGAAAAATGTCTTCATTAGTTGACAGAAGTAACCTGTAGACTTAACTCAAGAGTCTGCCACATAACTCCAGAAGAAGAAACACATCGAAACACCAAGACGAATTTTTAAAGTATAGTTTTATTATTGGTACTCTTCATACGGTTTACACACATGGCAACGATATCAAAGATAATACACAGAGGAGACACATAAGAACAACAGCTGATCAG
Source organism: Tylochromis polylepis (assembly GCA_015107715.1). Classification (NCBI taxonomy): domain Eukaryota; kingdom Metazoa; phylum Chordata; class Actinopteri; order Cichliformes; family Cichlidae; genus Tylochromis; species Tylochromis polylepis. Next base: position 31,619 of record VVHJ01024499.1, read on the forward strand.
TTAAAAGTCCTGCATTTGATTGAATTCAGTGGTTGAGGAGATTTCCTTTTTTGTCTTCTTCTTTTGTCACTACTAACACAGTGACACATTATGTGATGAGTTTATCTCCGTACTCATTTAATCTGAAATTTCACACTGATAGTATGAAATCAAATGGAATCACCACAATCTACTTACGACGCCAGTTGCGGAAAACATCTGCACTCAGTTGCTTCTTCCACGTCCCACAATCCTCTTCACAGTCACCAGTTTTTGTGTTTGGGCTGTGCATTCAGTCTGCAACAAAAGAAATCCATGTCCAGTTTAAATGCAGTCCGAATTTCTTGTTTTGCCACTGAGCACTCAATCTGGTCGAAAATATCCAGAAATTAAACATAAAAGCCTGAACTTTGACCTCACGCTCAGTCTTTCAAAGCTGTGCTAGAACATGAAGACAAATCACTGCAAAAGAACTGTCCCAGTATTTTAACCTACGCTGTACAGTATATCTGCGTGAGCAACTGCATGTGTGTGACCACATGTGTGTAAGCGCTGCATGAGGGATTAGCCTCAGTGTGTGTCCACCAGTGATTAGCCTGGTCAGTGGGCCTGTTGTGCATTCACTCAGGCCATTAGCATATTAATGCAGCCTCGCTCTTGATCTCCCTCCTGCCCTCTCTCTCTCCCGCTCAGCCTCTCCCTCGCTCTTTCTCTTTCTCTATACATATTTCCCAGACTGCGTTGTCGCTTCCTGCAGCTTCAATCTATAAATCTCACCAATTTACGCCACTCGTGCTGTGAAGCAGCGAGCAAACTCGCCACAGAAATTTCAAGGTGCCTGCTCTTCTTTTCCCTCCAAAAACTGTCCTCTTGTCCTTCACTCCCTCCCGCTCTCCGTCAGATCCCTGCCTCCTTTTTTTCATCCTGCTCGCCAGCTCGCTCGCTCCCTCTCTCCCTCCACCTCATTCAAATCCTTTACTTTCACTCATTTTCCCTCTTCTTTCTCCAAGGCTGGCCCCTCGAACTTTGTCAAACACAGGAAAACACACAGAAGCAAATTCACAGGGGCAAACACAGAGGAGGAGACTACACACACACACACACACACATATGTGCACACACAGAGTAACACACACAAACTCCCTCCCCTCATTCATTCTACTTTTCTGTCACTCTCACCCCTTCCAGTGCAAATTTAGCAGGACCCTCTCTAGACTCTGGTGCTGAAGTGCGAACCGGACACATTCAACTGTACTTAACACGGTGAGAGCTATTCAGTCTTTTCTGCTCCACAGACAGACTCTTACCTCCTTTCCAAAATGGGACCCTCCTGAGCTGCACTGCCAGGCATCTTCAAGCATTTAGACTTTGCACCTGCATGGAGAAAAAAATACATATTAGTAAAACCCAATGTCACCAGCGGTCAACTGGCATTGATTTAATCACATCTCCGAGAAAGTTTGCATCATTTAACAATTTTTTTTATTTGCGTTTTGTAAATGTCCAGATTAATTCAAGTTCTTTTTCTTTACTATTCATTTGGCTGCTTTCCACCTGCTGTCTCTGTTTGGTGCTGGTGCTTTTCAAATCAGTGATGATATTAATTATTCACCAGCTTCTCTTCACTGCACACCTAGATTGACTGAAATATTTACAATTTAAGGGCTTGTCATTTGTCACAAGTGAAACCTTTGAGCGGTATTCTAAATAATGCTCCTGTGGGGGGAAAAAAGTTAAGCTGACCTCCAAAAAATGTCAAGAGAGGTTCTTACGGGCTTTACATTTACATAAACACACACTCTGCTCCTTTCTCTGTTTGTCTTTCAGTGTCTTTCACCCGTCCACCCACAAAGCCGCCGCATTTGAGCCCATCAAAGGTGGTCTCTCCCTCGCTGATTTTCAGAGGTCAGGGGCGTGATGTCCATCCACAACTCCTGGTTTCACAAAAGCACATGCAAGAATTGCGTTTGGACAATCAGCTCCGGACCTCCATCCTTTTCTTGGTCATTGGTAAGTGTGCATACTTGGACACTCGGGTGCATGGCCTACTTAAAGTGGGCTTCAGTCCACTAAGGCCGGAGAGTGATTGGTGTCGGTCCACCCAAAAAAATCTCTTCTCCACTTGCTGAGCTTTACTTTCATAATGGAGGATGAACAAAAAAACGAAAAGGATTGTGAGCCCATCACACAGGAATGAGCGGGAAGGCGAAAGAAAAAAAAGAAGAAGAGAAAAGAAACAGAGAAAGCTTTAACTCATGCTTGTCCTCTGTGCCGGTGACACCATGATGAACGAAGGGGTCACCACCCGGGGGCAGGCCCGTCCAAAGGGAGCCAGCGATGTGACCTTGTACAAAAGAAGAAGTGAGTCCCCCAACGGTCACATGGATCAAAGAAGACAAAAGCCTGAGATGATAACTCAGCACAGCAGTGGAGCACATTATTATCAGACACATGAGCAGAAGCAGTCGTAAATTTCACAGAGTTCGATGCAGGCGGGTGGACGTGGGAGGGCCTGAAAACGAAAAAAGTAAAGCTCTGACCCGCTCTAATCTGATTTGCCGTACGCAACATTTTCTCTTTATCTGATTCGCTCCGTGAGGCGTTTTCTCTTTCTGTGGGACCCCGTCTTTATCCAAATGATGTGGTCTTTGGTGAGGCCTGGTCTATTCATGGGAACCCCATGTGCTGTGTGCCCACCATTGAGGTGCAGAGTAGCATGGCCACAAAGGATGGCAGCGTTTCAGAAAGTCCTCTCCTTACAGTTGAAGTCTCTGTTCAGGATAAAGTTTGTGGTTAAACCGCAAAACCAGAAAATCCAACAAATGTAGTAAAATCACATAAAAAGTGGGAAAAGGTGTTAAATATGGTCTAAACAGCTGAACTGAAGAGGAAGAGTGTGTTGTGTTGTGAATTTAAACATAAAAACATTTGGCATGTGTCTTCTTTGTAAAGTAAACGGTTTCTGTCATGAATTAACAGCAGACCGAACGGTTGGAACTTTTTCCTGTGAAAATGACTTTGCAATAAATTGTATCATCCTTGACCAGTACCTTTATTTAAAATATTTGTTCTACACTTTGGAATAAAATTCTGTGTTTCAAATCTCCATGAACTGCTGGTATTAAAACAGGTCTGAAGGCCCAAACTTTTCTCTTCAGCTCCTGCTAGCACACAGGCTACTTAAAGGTGTAAATTTAAAACAGTTTAAATCTGCTGAAAGAAAAAAAGAGAACAAAAAAGTAAAAAAAAAAACCCCAAATAAACAAAGAAGAAAAAATACAGAAACCCAACAACAAAACGCAGACACCCACACAAGAAGACAACAGTGCAGTAGCACCCAGTGTTTGAACCCTTCGGGGCCTAAAATCTGGACGAGCAATTACAGCAAAAAGCACATGATGAAGTCCCTCACAGCCACAGAGCGTTCATCCTTACATGTGCGATGGACATCTTCGCCAGTCAGTCTTCCTCCCTCGGCTCTGGGCCGAATTTCAGCGGCATCGCTGTCGACGTCTGACCGCACTTGTCCCACTTCTCCATCTTTCACTCTCTCTGCCTCTGCCTCCTCTGATCCGGCGTCCTTCTTCCTCTCCTTCTTCAACCCTTTCTGTCCGACCCTCCCTCCGCCTTTACATTTCCTTCGCCCCTGTCTTTCTCAATTTCCCCGCCCTCTCTCTCTCTCGCTCTCTCTCTCTCTTTCTGTTTCTCTCATTCTCTGTCTCTCGCTCTCTCCCTCTCCTCATTTCATGCAGCGCTGGGGTTACCTAAGAGACTGGGCCTCAATGGAGAAAATCTCCTTTGGTACAATGAAATGGGTGAGAGGCAGAGGGGAGGGGAGAGAAATGAAGGGTCTGGGGGGACTGGGTAGAATGAGGGGGTGCTGGACACAGGAGGGGAGGGAGAGTTGGGGGTGTGAGAGTAGTGGGATAGTGGGATGCAGATCTATGCAGGGATGTAAGGGGGATACGAAATCCAAAAAATTGAATAAGTGGCTTCGCTTGTGTGATTTCGCCTCAATGGTCAGTGTTTTGCTGGTTGCCTGCGATGCCCCCCCCCCCCCCCCCCCCCCCCCCCCCCCCCCCCCCTCCCCTCTGC
>VVHJ01024500.1:1361-36129 GCA_015107715.1 Tylochromis polylepis
GTGTGTTGTAGGGGGGGGGGGGGGGGGGCTATCTAAAAGCCATTGACATAAAAGAAAACCAACAGTTACCTGTAGATGAAAAGAAAAGTCAAATTTTGATTACTAAGTTTCGTATTTTACATAATTAGCAGCAATTACTTAAGGACATGGAGAGAACTGTAATGTCAGGGCAAAGTTTTCTACAAGATAAACGCGACAGGCAGGGTGGGAGGAAGTCTTTTACTACATCGCCAAAGCACCATCCCATCGTTAAGATGCCAACTGTTGTCTGCAGAATAGATAATCAGGTGTAGGTAGCTGCTTTCTGACGTTGTGTTTGCACAGATGTGGAGAGCCCTCTGTTTATTCACAAATAGAGGGCAAGTATGAGGAGAAAGGTTATACCAACCACTGAGCGCTGAGTCACAGTTAACTGTGCTCACATACAGAAATGGATGATTAACGCCACGGTAAGTAATTAGTGGACAGACAGCCAGAACAGGTAAAACAGCTTTTCCAATTATGATGGTTACGCCCACCTTCCATGTCTTTTTTCATCTTACATCTAATTAATGGTAACAGTAGACTTATAGGATAGTTAGCTCAACAGCAGCTTTACATTAAAAAGGTACAGTTAGTTGTTCTTTGAAGTTATTTAACAGAGGGAAAAAAAAGGGATAGTACTCAAAAATATACATTGATTAGTGTGCAATTACACATCAATCTGTTGGAAGACAAATTCACCCGTTCTCATGAACTTAGAAATAATCCATTATAAATACACAGGAGAGGGCACCAGTTCGTGAAAGTCACCGTGTTGCCCCGACATACATAAAACATGTTACATGTGGTTAGAGACCGACCACATACATAGGCCGCCTTAAAAGAAAATCACAAATCGCTCTTTCAAACTGTGACCATTTAACATTCGCTGTTTTCTCTCCTCCCTCAGTTCCACCTCATCCTCTTCCTCCTCACCTAAAGCCTCATCTCCTGAACTTGTCAGAGCTCTAACACATGAAAACATGCATAAACATGTTTATTTATTCCTGATATTGTCACAATTACTTATTGTCAGCAGATTAGACACACGATCCTCCAGTCTCTGGACAGCTGAAAAGGAGCCAGCTAAACAACAGCAGCAGCTAGTTATTAGCTGCTCAAAATCACGCTTTCCCTTTGATAAACAGTTTGGAAACAAAATATTTTAAAAATGGGGGCTGGCTCAATTTCGCGCAGTATATAAATCATTCTGTTTGTCCACTCCCTTATTATACTCTTATCAAACCAGTGAGCCAAGGCTTCACCAGCGCTAGCATCTCACTGTAGCATCAGCTCCACCCAGACTAAGCTCAGATTGGTTTTATGATTACCAAATAAGGTTAAAAATGATAGAATATGCCAACACTAGCAGTGTATGTTTATTTTTTAATTTACTTGAACTAAAAAGGCAAACTTCACATACTGTTGTACAGATAACGAACCTCCCTCCCCAGTCTACTGGTTGAAGAGCAGGTCTAGTTTTTTTCCCCCAGGCCCACCCAAGACAATACAAGTTTAAAAAAGGGAAGAATAAGGCACTGATGTTGTTGCATCTTTTGCAATAAAGTTCATTGCCATCCTTTCCAACCAAGTTTGCATCACAGATAATAAGTAGGACAGAGTCTCAGGATGCAGCTTTAATTAGAGCTCTTCTTCACAGGTTAAAGTTAGATTACTGGCCTTCACCTCACTCTTCAGCTCAAACCCCCAAACGCTCCTTAATCAGAGGCTCTAAATAACTAAAGAAAGCAAGAAACACCACTTTATAACATTCACACCAACACAAACTGGGACACCCTGAAGGAGTGTGGCATTTACACATACATCTGATGGAACCATCCAGGGAGCTATAAATGCACTCCAGTCTGTTTTTCTTTTTAAAGAGGTAAGATAAGGACAGCAAAGATGAACGTGTACACCACTGAACAAAGTGCAGGAGATATAGGCCAGTTAAATCTTTCAGTGTTTCACTGACAGCCGTATTAAACCAAACGAAAGAAAAAGGCAGAAAATGCAACTGGACGTGTGATGCTGAAGTAAGGACAGTCCAAATGAAAAGTTCATTAATGGCAGATGGACTTTCTCAGAACTGGCCTGCATCGTTCTTACAATCGGACACGAAAGATTCAAGAATACAACAACAAGGGAGCTGATCCATCCATTTCTAGTTTTCTAATTGATTTTTTTCTAGTTTTTCTCCTGCTGACTGGCTGTATCGAGGTTTCTCACGTGACACCCTGCTCACATTGCTCGAGAGTTGTAAAGTGATACAACTACCAGTTGCACAAGGAAAATGCATTCCCTCACAAGCTGGTCAGTGGTTACTGGCTGTCATTGGAAGAAATTGGTTCCAAAGAGAGTGCTGCACCAAAAACCTTCTTGTGATTGCTTTTTGTTGCTAGCAGCTTACCACGGCCGCACGCAGTTTCCATGGAAGGCACCACTCAGTAACTACTAGCTAACTAGTAGAAAAAAGTGACAAGGTGTGACTCGAAGTGGAAATGAAGAATGTTCGCCTTTAAAGTAAAAGCCAACTTAGTGTGCTGCAGCCAAACCATGAAAATGAACCCAAACACACTTCCAACACAGTAAAAGCATATTTGGATAGAAAAAAACAAAAACACATTTGGAACACTATCGGTTATGGATCAGCCTCCCCAGAGCCCGGACCTCAACATCATTGAGTGTGGGATCATCTTGACAGCGAACAAAACAAAAGGCAGCCAACATCCAGGAGAACTATTCCTGAAGACTACTCAAAAAAATAACAAGCTGCCAAAGAGAGTTCAGAATGTGCTGAAGAATAACAGGTGGTCATCCCAAATAAAGTCCACAGCATGTCTTTGTCCCGTCTTCCTCCCCTTACCCCCAACCAGTCACACCAAACGGCTGCCCATCCCAGAGCCTGGTTCTGCCGGAGGTTTCTTCCCGTTTAAAGGGTGTTCTTCCTTCCCACTGTCATCAAGTGCTGCTAACAGGGGATCATCTGATTGTTGGGGTTTTCAGTTTCTCTATATTATGGTAGGGTCTATACCTTATAATATTATCAATCTTAGTAAGGACTTGTAAATAACTTAAAATTAAACATATATAGAAAATTCATTGACCAATATCAGATTTTTTTACAACCATTAATGACTGGTGTCATCTTAAATATCCTATAACCATTGGTCTCTCTTATATAATATTTTTCCATGCATTTCTAAGTGTTTCAACAAATCACTGCACCTATTTCTCATTTCCCTGGCAAAATACAAAGAAATGAAGGATGGCTCAAGACTTTGTACAGCACTGTAGTGCTACATCATAACTTGATATTGAGCTCAAGCGTGTTTTCACACTAAAATTTCGCCTGAAGCAGTCTTTAAAGCTACATTCCAGTCATCACGCCTACACTGCGGCACACTGTGGACCAATACACGAGGGACTGGTGATAAATTATTGCCCAACACAAATACAGGAGGAGGTGGGGTCTCTGCTGCCAGACATGAATCAGTCGGTGGGGAGACAGTGGAGGCACAGACAGCCACTGGGGAACCTTTCTAGAGGATGGGAAGAAAGGAGGAGGAAGAAAAAGAAAGAAGAGTTGTTTCTCTCTCAGAGACGCCTGCAGACTCAAACAGCCACAGACGCCCATAAATCTGCCTACGAGTGTATACACCATCACCAGTTTACTCCTACTGGCAAACACATGCCACCAACACAACACAGCTTCCCACACACAAAACCAGTGTTCAGCTACTTGGAAATATTTAAGAAGATCAATGTTACTCTCAAGCCTGCATAGTAGAACTGAAGCGTGCACAAGCAGCTGGTTAGCGTAGCTTAGCATAAAGACTAAAGACAAAAAAAAAACAACTTGGTTTACTGGCATTACTAACAACCAGTACATGAGGAAAACACCGTCCCTCAATTCTTTCTTTTTAAGTAGTTTTCCATTATGTCAGCATTCAGGCTGACATCATATAAATCTGTGAAAAAAATACAGTAGCTGTATAAAAAGATGGACAGCATGACAGCATCCGCAAAAGAGAAGAAGCCAAAACGTCTCAACTTTCCCCTGGTGGTCAGCTGCAGTGTAGGGCATTAATCCTGCTGCCCTCCAAATGCTCATTTCTGCTGCTCCCTTATAGGCCAGCAACTGCGTTTGTGTCCGTATGCATTTCCCTTTGGACAGCCTACCACTGCAAACATGCTTGTATGTGGTCCTCCAATATCCCAAATGTATGTTGCTGAATGTGGAGGATGCTGTGCATTGGTCAAACCTGATTGGTTGACACGGGGACTAAAAGAGGGACGCGAATGAGAGCGCAGTTCTCCGGGACTGCAAAAAAAAAAAAAAAAAGATTAAAAAATGAAAAACAGCTCTTCAAGCTCTTTGTAAACTTCTCTGGCTGACGCACCAACAACCGCACAAGCAAGAGAGGCCCACTGACTGGTTGGACCACATATTCATTGACAACAGATGCTCTCGGTGTTCCCCCGAATAACCCGGAGGAGGTGGCTGGGGAGAGGGAGGTCTGGGCCACGATGTCTGTCTTTTTAAGCACTCCTCATGTTTATGTGTCCAGTATCAATATAATGATTAATATTAGCATTAGAACTGAATTGTGAATCGGAAAATAAATCAATATTTGTCACTAACAAGGGTAATTTAAAATACAACACCAGTATTTAAAGAGCCTTGAGTATTTTAAGAATAAAAATCACATTAATTTACTACATGGTGTGGAGTGTGGAGGTCTGAGAGGCTGTGCTAAAATATTACGAGACTAAATACTGTTTTGCATCCTGTGGAATAATGGAACCCACCGTTGGAGATTTCAACAGGAGCCAATCAAGGAGTGGGGCTGGAATCTCCCGAAATTAGCGGAATGATCCCCGGTGAAAACCGGAGCGTATTTTTGGCTTAAAATGCTCATCCCCAAGTTTGTCAGAAAACTGACTGAAGCTGAATTTTAGGTTTCATATTTTCTGTATATTGAGTTATACTGGCATGTATGATTTGTTTGTCTTTACATACATAAATATGTTTCTAGCTAATAGTTGCAGTAAAATTAAAAACTTCACTGGGAACTAAGGAATATAAAAGTCATACATTAAAAACCATCCCCCACATGACTCAAATTAAACTTACACCCATTATTTTACTTAAAATAAATGAGTGAAATATTTTTGAATGTAATGATCCAGTAATCTGGCCTGCTCTGTCCACAAAGTTTATACTTGGAGGTGGGTGAAATCCTAGGATATCTTTTTATGGTAAATGAACTGGCTCTTATATAGCTTTTCTACTTGAGCACGCAAAGTGCTTTATACATGTTTATACTCACAACATTCAACCATTCACACAGAAAGTCATGCAAGCACTTTTTCCCTACATTTAATTGCTTTTTATCCAATAATCTCTCTCACACACACACACACACACACACGCGCACACACACACACACACACACAGTCCGATGGATGCATCAGCATTCATTATTGTTCCAGTTAGTAGACGACCTGCTCTTTCTCCTGAGCTACAGTCACCCCTAAATTTACTTTGTTACCGCGAATCAATTAGCAGGTCACAAAGCAATGTGGCATCTTTGGCTATGCCCCTGTTCATGAATGCATGTGCATGACTTCCATGCAAGTGGTGCTTGTTAATTCTGAACATATGCATCATCAGTTAAAGCCTTGATTATACTTCACTGTGGACACACACACTGATGACCAAGTAGTCACTCCTGCTATACTTCCTAGTCCACTTGAAGTCTGCCACCATGTGTAGTTGGTGCACTGTGGACCACATGGTCTGCACGGTCACCGACATGCAGGTAGGTGCTTGTTTGTCACGCACTCTCACACTCACTGTCTGATGACCAAATGAACGTGATTCGTACCGAGCAGACCTCAGTGGACTCGCACACACGGAAACAATCGAGGCTTTACACACTATACGTACGAAAACTAATCTTGACCTCAGCTGGGGACCAGGCAGCTCCTCCTGCTTCTTCTCCACCAGATGATGATGACGTTCAATGTAAAAACATGGAGGAGGCTGCCCTCCTTAGCGTCAGGTTATTTAATGCAATCCACTAGTTGTTTGACAACAGAGCGAGGTGTTTTTCTACTCTTACGTTGTTCCCAGTTATATCCACACTGTGTATCCTTACTGATGAGCATGTATAAGCTACAAGCTTGTCCTTTCCTAAAAGTTCAAACCATCCTTCAGACTGCATGTGACAGCAGAATAAAGCCCCACACACATACACACTCATGCACAAACAGCATGGGATGAAATGTCCTACATATAAGCCTCCATCCTCACTCAGTTACAAAACACACACGCAGCATTTAACAGCAGTATTCTTCAATCCACACCCTCCTATCCTTTCCCCCTATCTCTCCCTGCTAATCCCCTGCATCCATGCGCACACTGCCGTTACTCAGCGTCTGCTGCAGTCTGACAGCCCTGTGACTCCGTGGCTCTGTCGCATTAAACATCATCAGCTGAGCAGACGGTCGTCGCTGCGGTAACCAGCTGCTGGCAGTCAACGTCTGGGCTTTCTGTCCGGCTGCCAGCAGCCAAGCGGTTGTTTGTCTGTGTCTGCAAGTTGCTGATGCGTTTTTAGACTAGATAAAAGTCCCGTGTCAGCAAGAGCTCCAGGGACACCCACCAAGACCCCTCAAGGTTCCCACAGGGGCCCCCAGCACTTCAATTTAGAGGATGGCAGGTTGATAATATCAGCTGACAGCAGCTTATCCCACACACAAAGAAAATCCAAACGAGGAGGAAAAAAAAAAAAACAACAACATCCATTCTGGAGGGCACTGGGGCCTGAGTCAAAGTGAATACTGCTTTCCTGTTTTGAACAACTCTCACGCCACCTCTGATAAAGAGAGCGTGTTCAAATGTACTACAAACACACTGCTTTCAGAAAGGCGAGCTTTTACGTCACTTGGTTAAAGGTGGCAATGACAGAAAATTATTGGCTGAATGTGCAGCTCCTTTAAGCGTTACAGCACATGATGGTGACTTTAAGTTCACCGTTTTGGCTCACCATCTCTGCTCTCTCAGTGGTGTTTTCAACAACAACACTCAGCTGTTTTCACAGAAAACACTCTAAAAAAAGAAACTTGCTGGGCACTACCAGCAAAGGGCATAACGTCAAAATGGTAAGCACACACAAGAACTAGAAGTTAGGGTGCTTTCACATCTGCGGTGTTTAGTCTTTTTAATACCAACTGTGGTTCTTACTTCCGCCCCAGACACAACTGGCCAATAAGCAGACTGAACATTTGGTTTGTAGTAATGCCTTTTGGGTCGCTTGGATTTTTCTCTGTGTGAAAACAAAGCAAACCACGGGAAAAAGCTACAAGTTAACAAACTCACCAACTGATTCGGACCAGAGTAAACGAACTATAGGTGTGAAAACGTCTTTAAACATACCAGCAAATTTAGCAGCTGAAGAGTAAGGCCTCCCCTCACCCCCAGCTGATGGCTGCCCCTCCCTGAGCCTGGTTCTGCCCCAGGTTTCTTATTGTTAAAACTTTCTCTGCCCCAATACATTTTTATGTAAAATGACCTTTTAAAACACTTCTAACCCAGTGTTAGCTGGGATAGCTCCAGCCCCAGCCCCCTCCCACAACCTTATATTGGAAATGTGGTTGGATAGATGAGAATTTTTAACTAAATAAAAGCAGCTTCTGTACAGAAATAATCGTCATCTACACCAAGCCTGGCAACACACAATCACATGACCATTTGAGGACACTGAGCATGCATGTGCTGGTCTAAATAAGAAGCTGAGGTTGAGTCACACGATGCGGTATGACATATCACAGATGGACACAAGTGACTGATAAAAACCAACACTGATGCAAAGCCCTCAGACCCTGCAAACAGAGGGTCAGAATAAAATCACAGTGGAAGGAGTTTGGGGCAAAAAAAAACCCAAAAGAGACTTGTAAACAATAATAAACTGTCATTTAGAACAACTTTTCAAAACTTAAAGCTTGACCACGTACACTGCTTATTGGGACTGTGTTCTTGTGAACTTTCCTGGTACTTCAGGGTTTTTAAACTTTAAACAATAAATAAAATGTTTTGCACCGATCGGTTTTGGGTACATAACCTCGCTGAGCACTGGGTTTAACGAAGAAACACTATTATAGTTTCAGACTGTAAAGTAAATTGAAAGCAGTGAACAGAAAAGCTGCTGCTGTGGCTCAAAGGTGCATTTCCAAGAGGAGGGCTTTGAGCAAACAGGATAAAATGATTCAAAGTAAATCTCCTCTGAAAATGTAAAGACTTTAATTACTCGAGTCAAGTCAAAGACACCAACGTGTTGCAACGGAGCTGCTTTCAGAGGAGAACTTTACGCTCGACATGAAATAAGATTAAATGAATTATTGATGCCCGTGCAATAGACCTGAGGTCGTCTCCTCCTTCATTTCTTGCCCAAGCAGCATTTTGCATGAACACACAAAAATGCAACCTCGGATCACGTGTTGAAGGGTGATCCCGACACAAAAGAACTTCTGCTTAAGAAGCTCCCAGATGAAGAAAACAAAGCTTACAGTATACAACAACACCACGTACAATGTAAATACAAACAGAATGCAAATCTCAAACCTATATTTCATACACAATACACATACAAACTATATCAAATGTTTTAACAAATCTTTTAAGCACCCCCACCCCCACACCATCACAGATGTAGGCTTTTGAACTGAGGGCTGATTTCAATTCATCTTCCATCTTCCTCAGTCCCTTTTAAATGAACTTCTGCCCAGAGAAAACACCATGTTCACATATGGCTGCTTCTTTGCATGACAGAGCTTCAACCTGCATTTATGGTTAGCACAGGGATTTGTGTTTGTCAAAGCGTTCCTGAGACAATCCGCTGACTTGCTTGAGAGAATTATGCGTGTTATTAAAGCAGTCCCACAAGCATCCAATATCCAATCCATCTAATACACAGATTTCTCCAGCATCTCTCAGTCTTTGTATGATATTATGTACTGCAGATGAGACGCTCACAATTTTACGCTGAGGAACATTATTCTGAAATTGCTCCACTATTTGTACATGTGGTTTACATCTTTACTTCAGAGGTCTTCTGCCTCTCTAAGGTTCCATTTTTTATGTCCAGTCATGTTACTGATCTGTTGCCAGTTAACCAAACTAGTTGCAAAATGCTCCAGCTCTTTCTTTGGAGTGCTTACTTTTCAGCTTTTTGTTGCCCCCGTCCCATTTTTTTTTTTTTTTTAGATGTTTGACTGCCATCAAACTCAAAATGACTAATATTTTTTTTTACAAAATAGTTAAGTCTCAGTTTTCTATGTTCTATTGTAAATTTAAATGTGCTTATGAGATTTGCAAACAAACCACTATGTTTTTATTTGCATTTCACACAGCATCCCAACTGCCTTTGAATTGAGGCGTTACCATGCACCTTAAACTCCCGCAGACTTTTAAGTGGGAGTGTGGTGCCATCTGGTGGCCACTCACCTCTCTGCAGCGTCTGAGCTCGGGATGCCTTGCCCATCCCTGAGAACTGTCCGTCACCAAAGGATGGATGTCTGGCTCCATCTGAAGGACAGAAGATGTACAGAAACAGATTTTCAGCAAAACACTCAAAGTGTGCATTTCTTTTTTAATTTTCATTTAGTCATTTAGAAACAAGAACCAGTTATTTCTGGAAATAGACGGCCAAATTTCATGTCTTAGCATTATTATCGTCATTGTTTAGAAATGTGCACAATGTCCCACCAAGCACCGAGTTTACTCAGACATTTCATTAACTAACATGAAAAAAACAAGGCTGAAAACTTCCATATGTCACAGTCATACATAAAGCAGACAGCCACAATCATCTATAACCAAAGCAGCTTTTCCAGTCAATTTTTAGCTCACTGCTGCAGCTGAAAACAAAAGTAAATTCTTCTCTACAGTTTCATTTCTTTCCACTTAAGAGGCCATCGCCAGATCCTCCTATCTCAGGAAAACCAGGGCCATCACAGGTGACCCTCTGCACTCGCCCACCACCTGTTTGACCCGCTGCCCTCAGGTCGATCAGGTCCCACACCTCAAGACTCACAAACAGCTTCTTCCCCTGGCCCATTTTGCACTGCTTCCAGGCACTTTGTTCTCCAGTGAGTGCCTTTCTCTTGTCTTGCATATATTCCTCTAGTTTGTTTATATTTCTCCTGTTTTTTTATTTACACCTATTTACACCTACACTTATCATTTATATTTTATTCCTGCACAGTTGATGTGGAACACCCTTAATTTTGTTATACGTGTACAATGACAATAAAGGGCCGTTCTATTCTATTCTATTCTTTTCTTATGTCAGAGATAAATGCATAGACCATTTTGAAACCCACATTTCACCCTTTTGTCACGAACCACTTTGCCAACTAACACTCATCACAAAACAGTAAACACTCCTTTATAGCTTATTTTACTCCAGTGTAACCATATTTTACAAATTAAACATCACATTGTATTAAATAAGACACAAAAACAGCAATTAAGACCAAAAAGTCATTGGGAAAGTTTACTGAGGACACAGAGTGAGAGTGAACAGTAAGACTTTTATTTTACCACATTTCTTTTGGAGACCAGAGATCGCCATCTACTGACCATGAAAAAGAATGCAGGTTTAAGGCACTTAGGTACCGATGTCACTTTTCAGACCTCGGTAGTAATGTCCATCTTTTATATGCAGTCTATATCAGCGGTCGAGTTTGTCAAGTCAAGTTTTCTTGTAGTCAGACTGTGTACACAGTAAAATCATTAGACAGCTTTGCAGAAAGAAAAACCCAAAGTCATCAGGATTTTACGTATACCAGCAGTGGAGCATTTTGATCCACATGATCACCTTCAGCCACAAGCGGCGTTTAGAATAGGGATTTCATTTGGCGCTAATTGCACACTCTGTTACTCTTTAGTCCAACATGACAATGCTGCAAATCAGAGCTCTTAGAGTGCATTTTGGTCTGACATTGTTCCATGATAAAGGTTATCGCATTTTTTTTTTTTTTTGCCAAATCAGGCAGTTCTATCCCACAGGCCCATGGGAACCATGATAAAGATGCACAAAATTCAGCCACAGCCATATGTTTTTATGCAACTTTCCTATACTCATCCCCCCATGCCACCCCATTCAAAAACAAACAAACAAAAAAACACAGCCTAGAACAGGAATGGTTTTGGTTTCTAAAGCTAAAGCCTCTGTCTTTTATGAGAACTGAGTGATATTCTTCTAAATAACCCTTATAAAATGTATTAAGGTAGTGGTGTCAACTATGCATCTTGGGACCAGAACCAGTACACCAAAGGTTCCAGTCCAGCCCTCGATATAGCTTCGTAAAGCTGACATGGTTAAGTCTGAAATTTCTGACCATCATTGCAGCTGTCACATTTTACAGTTTTTTTTAATCCAATGGAGGCAGTACATACCTGAAGTAATTAAATTTTTATTGTTAATATTCCATTAAATAACAGAAAAGTTCCTGTTTTTACCCATTCATAAGAGAATTGTCTGTCTGGTTTTTAAATGTATTTATTTTTATTGACAACAGGTGCACAGTAAAGTTAGGGTGAAAGGTGAGTGCTGACTAGGCTGCGCCCTGCTTTACCTTTGTTAAATCGAGTAACTGAACTGAACATCTTGACCTTGCGTATGTTGTTGGTGCCTTGGAGCTCAAAATCATTGGCTGGTTGAACCGATCACAACTTCCAGACACGTATACAGCATGTGAGGTGGTGTCTAATCTTTGTGTCCAATCTGTAAGCACATGATGACTTTGGGCACTTTTTCTTTTTGAGCTTGCATTTGCTTCACATTTCTGTGTCTTTTGTCCCGTCCCCCTCCCATCACCCCCAACAGTCTTGGCAGATGGCTGCCCCTCCCTGAGCCTGGTTCTATCATACGTTTCTTCCTGTTAAAGGGGAGTTTTTCTTTCCCACTGTCGCCAAGTGTTTGCTCATAAAGGGTCATCTGATTGTTGGGGTTTTCTCTTCATTATTGTAGAGTCTTTACCTTACAATATAAAGCACCTTGACATGACTGTGGAGATTTCATGCTATAAAAATAAAATTGAACTGAACTGAACTTAAAGGCCCTTTAAGAGCATGTTCTTTCTGATTGGCTGACCCTGGTAAACAAAGTTTATAGTAGTGTGAAGGCTGAGCTTTCAGCTCTCAGGAATTATTTGCTCACATTTTGACTTCAGTACAGTGGATATATAACACGAGTACAGACACACAATAGAAAACCTAATGCTATTAGTCTCATGCAAACTGTCCAAATCAGTGAGTCCACTCATCTATGCTTCATGTATTGGTTCAGCTCAAACCCACACAGGAAAGATATCCATGCCAAGCAGCTGAATCTCAGCCTACAGTAGGTGTAGGGAGACAGCAGAGCGACAGGCAGCAAATGTCCCATCTTTCTCACCTTCTGCAGAGACAAACTGTCCAACAGCCAGTGACCCTCCACCTCCCGTCTCCACAAACTCCACTTCAGACACAATGATGTTGTCCTCCAGCACAGAGCCGCAGCCCATGCATACAGCATCGCCGCGTGCATGGTCGACGTCAATGTCCGAACTGCCACAGTTCTTACACACCTTGGAGCTCATGGTGTCAGTCTTCAAGTCTCAAAGCCTGATGGGAAAAGATAAGGCCTGTAAATACAGGAGTAGCCTAAGTACATAACTGGCTCCCTACATAGAAAGAGGAAAGGAGCCACCTTGCGCCTCTGTAGTCAGTATGCCTTTCTTTTTGATCCACTGACATCTTTTTTTTTTTGTACCTTTGATTATAAATGTGTGCCTTTTTTTTTGTTGCAAAATTTGTTTGCAAAATTTTATAATCACTTTGGGTCTCATCTTTGGATTGACATTTTGTTAAGAAACGTTACCAGTTGTGTCACAGGGACCACGTGATTAGCACTGTCTACTGTAGTGTAATGGGGATCTGGACGAGCATTTAATAAACTGGCTGTGTTTAGGCACTTCCAGGATGAGGTTTCCTTTCTTGAAATCACCACGTACAATAACTGAGGAGTCCAATTTGTCTGCTCTGCACGCAGTATCTGATCATCAAGTGTATGCATTTTTTGATGCCAAAACTTATTATATTACACTTTCAAATTCCTGGAGCTCCTCCCTGTTCAGTAATCCAAGCATGAGGTCAGCAGGGGCGCAACACAATACAGGTGGTCTCTAACCTGCGGCCCCCTGGGAGGGTAGTCCCTCGTGTACTGGAGGCTATTGCTTGTAAAAGAGGATTCTACCCCGCTGTAGCAGTACTTTTACTCGGATTAAAGGGGTCTATAGGGTAGTGCTTCTCCCACTGGCAGTCCATCGTGTTGGTTTCATCACATGAACGAGATGCAGCCTCCTGCAGCGGTTGTGAACAACTTCCCCGCGGCTCTCCTCCCATTAGCCGGCCAGCTACGTGGCACTGGTCAGCAGCCGCCGGCTAACTTTGCTTGCCTAAAAGCGAGTCCTATTCAAGGCAGAAGCTGACTCACTACCCCCTGAATTGTCTCCCCTCGTTGTGTTCTTTTGATTAGATTAATTGATACTGTTGTTAGCCGACTGAGCAGCACACTGTTCACATGGGGCAGTTTACAGCAAGGACCGAGAAGCTAGCCCAGCGCTGCTACCGGCAAACTCACTGCAACTACCACTCATGCTAACACCAACACGAAGTCATGCGTATAATAAAGAAGTGTTACGGAAGGCTACACAAGCACACACATATAATGTGTGCTGACAGCGTTCATACCTTCAGTCTGGTGAAGTCAGCGGCAGCATGCAGACACGCCGGGACGAGTCAGCCTCCTCGGCTCTAGTGTTTTCGACAGGCGCTGATTTGAAAGTGTTTCTCATTGACTGTGAGGCTTAACTGTTTGTAACGGTAGTCTCTGGAGCACAAACAGAAGCGTGACAGCTCACAGATATTAGAGAAACACCGTTAACACCGGAACAATCCTTAACACAACACACCCGACGTGAAAACATGTGCGTTTGATGCCCAGGGAACTCGGGCGAGACCAACGCTGTCGTGAGGGGTGTCGCTGTGTCAAGATTATATTTAATCCTCTGTGCAACCATCATTTGAAGTAAGTTTTAGAACCGTTTTGATAGTAACATTGTGTACATTGTGTGTTGTGTGACGAAAGATTATCAGTAAGTGAAATATATTTCATACAAAGAGTTTATACCAAAGATAGGAACACAAAAGTTACTTGTGTTATGGTACGTCCCCTGTCGCCGGTTTCTAAATAAACAGGAAATATAATAAAATAAAAGTATCCCATATCCGTTTCGTTTATCTTTCATGCGTTCTTGTTGATATTAACCTTTGCTATATATTTTGTGTGTGTGTGTGTGTGTGTGTGTGTGTGTGTGTGTGTGTGTGTGTGTTAGAACAGGGTAAAGTACTTCCAGCGACAATATATGGTGTTACTTTACTTCTCCAAATGGCACAACAGGCTCAGCAGATAGAATAACATTAAAACAACAAACCTTTTATACAAACAAGAAGTCTCACTTTAACATTTGTGTCTGTGTCTCATGCATTTTTGGTTAAAACGTGTTTATTATTCATTCACTGAAGTTACTCACACTGAGTAGAGTAGCTATAATATATTACTTTTTCTCAAGTAAGAGTAGCGATACTTCATAATAACATTACTCAAGTAAAAGTAAAAAGTACAGTTCAGTAAAACTACTCTTAAAAGTATTTTTTCCCCAAAAAAGTTACTCAAGTAAATATAACTGAGTAAATGTAGTTAGTTACTACCCACCTCTGTTTGTAATGACCAGTCATTTTTGACCGGGAACACCAAGAGTGTACAAATGTTGAATAAAACATGCAAAATTGTATGGAAACTAATACTATTTATTTTATGTGTTGAAATCCTCTTTTTGGACAACGTCATGGAATCTTATGTCAGTCTGATCAAATTAAATACATTTTTCAGAGATAAAACTTGTAAATTAGTCAATCTGAGCAGAACACAACATCAGGATTAAAAAGAGAGAATATCTAGTGAGCAGCAGTTTTCTGGGTGAAAAACACCTTGTTGATGTCAGAGGTCAGAGGAGAATGGCCAGAATACTTCGAGCTGATAGGAAGGCAACAACAGTAACTTAATAAACCACTCATTACAAATAACATATGAAGAGCATCTCTATAAGCACAACACTGAGGATATATATGTTGAATCTATGCCACAAAGCTCTGAACTCAAAAAGAGGGTCCAACCTGGCACTAGAAAGAAGAATATACTCTCATCGTTGTGTCACAGGTGAATGTCATGACACACCTAATTACACACAAGGATATACACTATGTCGCTCGTCTGCCTTCATTCCTGTGGGAATTTTTGACCATTCTTCCAGAAGCGCATTTGTGAGGTCAGGTACTGATGTTAGGATGGGAAGGCCTGGCTCGCAGTATCTGCTCTAGTTCATCCAAAAGTTTTTCTTAATCAGGTTGAGGTCAGGACTCTGTGCAGGCTAGTCAAGTTATAGGCCTTACTTAGTGCTCTGGTGCGCAGTCATGTTGGAACAGCCAAACTGTTCCCACAAAGTTGGGAGCATGAAATTGTCCAAAATGTCTTGGTATGCTGAAGCATTAAGAGTTCCTTTCACTGGAACTAAGGGGCCGAGCCCAACTCCTGAATAACGACCTCACACCGTAATCTCCCCTCCACCAAACTTTACACTTGGCACAGTTCAGTCAGACACGTGTAGTTCTCCTGGCAACCGCCTAACACAGAATCCATCAGATTACAGACAAAAAAAAAAGTGTGATTCTTCAGTCTAGAGAACACATCTCCACTACTTTAGCGTCCACTGGTGGCATGCTTTAAACCATCGCACCTGACTCGGTGAATTACACTTGGTGGTGTAAGGCTTGGACGCAGCTGTGTCCACGAAGCTCTCTGTTCTTCATCTAATCTGTTATTTGCATCAGCATATGCTATAACCTTGCTTTGTGATTTTATATAGCCTACCACTTATGGCTGTTGCTGTCATTCCCATTTGCTCCCACTTTGTTATAATACCACTCGCAGTTGAGTTTGGAATATTTAGTAGATAAGAAATTTCACGATTGGACTTGTTGCACAGACGGTAAACCTATCATGGTACCAAGCTGGAATTCACTGAGCTCCTGAGAGTGACCCATTCTTTCACAAATGTTTGTAGAAGTAGTCTGCATGCCAAGGCGCTTTGTTTTATACACCTGTGGCCATGGAAGTGATTGGAACACCTGAATTTAGTGTTTCAGATGGGTGAGTGAATACTTCTGGCAATATAGCATCAATGGAGGAAAATTAATTATCCCAGTATCTACCGCCTGGGATTAAGCAGGTAAACCAAACATATGAATTTTACGAAGATTGTAAACTGTCTTGAATGTTGGGTCTTAAATGATGGCCTTAAAATCTTTCTCTTAGAGATCACTGTAAATGTCTCATTTCCACAGGATTAAGTTAACACACATCTGAATGCTCCTAACCTGCAAACTGAGTTCACCTCATACAGGAATCCCATTTTCAAAAACATCACAGCAAATGTAAAAACACTGGACTTTATTAAAAGAAAAATCCATCAAAGGGATGCAGTTTAGCATTTTGAGCAAAATAAAAGATTTGGTAGGGAAAAATGAGTGGCCATAAAGTGCAGATACAAACACTGGCTGACTTGGTGATTTTTAAATGTAGTGCGAACTTAAAATAAAAACATTACATTTTAAAAAGAAAAGAGCTGCACAGTGAGCAACGATACAAAACTCAGTAGGTGTGCGTCCCCTTTCAACTGATTGAACTTGAACCAATTAATTTCAGCTGAGGAAAAAAAACAAAAAAACCCCCAATTAACATGGACCTATTAGTGCTCAACATGCGATATTGAAAGAAAAAAAAAAACATGACTAAAGATGATCATTTTTGTTGGCGACTGTGCAGTCATTAGCATCCGTTTTCATCACAAGCAACTGTTGAATGGGAAAACTTTACACCCTGTCAATGTACAGCAATACCTCAAAGGAGGAACACACAAATGTCTTATACACAAACACTTCACTCTCTTCAAAGAACATGAAACCAAATAACAGCAACATCAATTCTTAGGTGAGTATAAAAATAAACTTTGTCACAAAGTGGTGTTCGGGTGGAGAACGTCGTTTTCACTGGAAGCGATAAAGTGAAAAAAAAAGGTCAGACATTTCACCAAAGGTTGGCCCGTTCTGTGCTCTATTATAAACCACAAATTTCTTTCCTCGAGCTGGGGGGAAAAGGAAGACATGCAGATGGCTGTGAAACTACACCAAACTTGAAGTATTACAACATGAACAGCTGACGAGCTGCTGTGCATTTAACGGACACGTCAACTTAGATTTAGAACGAATCACACCGTTTAATTAAAAAACGAGAACCTAAAAGTTCATTTTACTGACCAATTCCAGGGCTTTCCTCTGCACATGAAGTTTATTTATTTGCCAGCCGCTATATACGCCGCCTACAGTAGGACGACCTGTTACTAATAATAATAATAATATTATTATATGCTCATAGTTTGACAGTAAGTATCTGCTGCTGTGCTGAAGACCATGACATACACCTGAAAACTTGACTTTTTGTGTCACAATGCACACGCTTAATATTTAATGTTTTTAAGAGGAACATAATGATTTTTATTTATTTATTTTTAAAACAGCTTCATAACAGGATCCAAAGTTCCCCAAACTACCTCCCAGTTTTAACAGTAAAAACTGGGCTTTTCTGGGCACTGAAGCCACATGCTGAAACAGCCTAAAGCAGGGGTCTCAAACTCCCGTCCTCGAGGGCCGCTGTCCTGAAACTTTTCCACGTGTCCCTGCGGCAACACACCTGAATACAATTAGTAGGTCATCAGCAAGACTCTAGATCTTGACTGCATGCCGAGGTGGCAGTTCAGCCATTTGATTCATGTTACAGCAGCTCAAGAGTGAATGAACATGGTGCAATAAAAGTTTTTTTTTTCTCTCTTTTTTTTTTTAAACTTACACTTTTATTTAAATTTACTTGAGCAGAGGTTGCCACCTCAGCATGCAGTCAAGTCTTGCTAATGACCTACAAATTTTATTCAGATGTGCTGCAGCAGAGACGCAGGACACCGGCCCTCGAGGACTGGAGTTCGACACCCCTGGGTCCATTTAGTTTCACCTTCTTTCAGTTTCTTCTTCAGTAACTTTTTATAAAGGGAGTACTTTAGCACATAAATTTGGCTGCAAAGCAAATGGAGATGATAGTTTTTTTGTGCTCAACACTTTTACAATCATGTCTTTGATTAGAATACCTAACTAACTAACAACCTGCTAACGGAAAGACCTGTCAATTCAACATGGCTGATGGATAGCTGAGATCTGACATCCTGTTTGTTGGTCTGCACAATAATGACAAAAATAAAGATTAAAAAAAAGTTTGGGGGGCTTTAGAGTAATGGCAAAAAGGAATATACAAGTATTACAAAAACTAGAGTCATACATCAGCTTTAAAAATGATGCAAATACACACACACAGCTTGTGTTAAAGTAGGAATATTCAGCAATATATTTTGTACAAAACCTTAATGCATGAAACTATATTTAAAGCATTTATTTATGTCTTTGTGTGTATACTTCACTAGAATCAGTGAAAAGGTGAAGTTTTTAGACAAAAAAGCCTAAAGATGTACGACTATATGAATATTGGAAGCAGTTAATAATCGAAAAAGAAGATTTCACCTAAACTTTCAATATTTAAAACAGAACTGTCATGACAGCTGCTATACTAAAGGAAAAACCCACCATGTAATGTTACTTTCATATAAACCGGACCCAAGTCTGTGATGTTATTGGCATTTCAGGAACAACTGTTTGCTAGAGAATCCCACATTACACAGAATGACTTACAACTTGCTCCCACCCTGCCATTGCGTTCTGGTCATTTCTTACTCCTACAAGGTTTACAGCTGCTTTCTTTGCCCCTGTCCTGTTGATTTTGCCCTTTTAGGGCTGTTAATAAGGAAAAATTAACTCTTCATTTCAACCTTTCATTTTTAATGCAGCATTATCAATCTGAAGATGAGTTAGTGTTCACCTGAAGGATCCAAATCCATTTCCCTTCTTTTAGCTCAAACATTTTCTTATTATGAGATTACCAGAAATGAAGCACAGTTAAATCCTGAAGTGCCAGGGACATCACAAATAGCTGCTTTTCTATCTGCGATAAAGGATTTCAGGGTGGATTTGTCCTTCAAACTACTTGTGATGACGCTCTGTGTGGAAGATCTGGGTACTGCGGACAGTTCAGTGACCAAGCCCCAACTTGGCTCTGTTAAGGTGACCTAAGTAAACCTGCAAAGACGCACTAGATCACTTCTCTTGTAGCAGCATACAAAGTTATTATCTCGCCATAATTCAACCATGGAAGATGGTTTATAAAAAAGGTGCAATGCCTCATTTTGTGACATGTTTAAAAAAAAAAAAAATAAAATAAAATGAAAAATAAAGAGAATCTAATGAATTCTGTAAATAATTTTAAATTGGAAAAAGCCAAAACCTTATTTTTCTTGTTAGATTTTTGAGTAGAGACATTAATGCTGCATGCCCTGATTGATGAATTAACCCAAAAGAGGATTAAATGAAGTCAATGTCAGATAATTTCTTTAAAAAAAAAAATGAAAATGAAAAAAATAGGTCCAAGCAGCGTACTTGTGGTAAACATTATGTACAAAGTACTGGTTATAGAGGTAATAAAAGTCATTTTTCATACAAACATTTGCAAAAATTACCATGAATAGAACTGGTATCAAGAACCAATGAGGAATCGGACAGATAAGCAGAATAAGAAGTGGCGTTAATAATATCCAAAGGGTACCAAACCCGGCTGAGATGGGTACAAAACACTTGGGTGTCTGCTGCTGGAGCTTCAGTTCTGCTCCTCACTGGTCTCGAGCTTCGTACAGCAGTTTAGCTGCCTGTTGGAAAGAACAGGCAGAGAAAACATTATAGTTTCTATGTGAAACTCAGAAGTGAAACAAAAACACTCTTGATTTCTTATTCCTTTGTCTCAACACGGACAGTACAGACCCCATTCAGCTACAATGTTGTGTGTGGTGGATGGCTTTTTCAGCCAAAAAATGAAATTAAATGAAATATTGAAAAAACAAGTAAAGCATGTTGGCTTCTCTGGGAAATGAGTAATAATACTTCAACTAAAAATCAAAAGATGGACTAAATCAGTCTTGTTTCTTTGGTTAAGAGTAATGAACAAAAAGTGTAAGCTCTGGCCTGATGGGGGCACCAAAGGACAGGTTATGATGCTCCATCCACCTTTCCAAACTTTGCTCCACAGCACTTTAATCAGCCTGAGCTGTCCTTTGTTCGGCCTTTTAATCTGTTATTTAGCGTGCCACTGTGTTTTTATAAAATGTTTGCAATAAAGCTGAGTGACCATATTAATGAGAAGCATTTTAATAACACCATGAAACAGAAAAACATTAAGAAAACAGCACGATGAGCTGCTTGTTCAGAGCCATATTTCTCTCTGCAACCCAAGAATGTAGAAAATTCATGGCTGAATATTACATGCTCAAACTTCTCTTCATGTCTGACAAACCAAAACATTCAGTTTCCAGCAATAAATTCAAAACTTCACTTTCGATAAGCTTATGTTTGAGGTGATTATCTGTGGGACTACGACTTGATGCATGAATCAAAACTGCTGGCGATTTACTCTTTTTTTTGATCGTTTTATTTATTATTTAGATGGTTAAATCAAGGACATAAAGCAGTATCTGTTGTAGGGAGGGAGTCTTTCGTGTGACTGATTTTACCTTGTGCATTGCAGCCAACCATAATGAGGCCACCTTCTTATCATCTGCTGCCTCCATGCGGAGCTGCTGGACATCCTGAGAGCCCATCGGCTTGTAATGGAGTAGCATTCCACTGGCTCTTGACCCACCTACACACACACACACACACACACACACACACACACACACAAAAAATCCTCTGTTAAGTAAACTGTATTCTTTGAGTCAAGCATGAAAAAAGGCAACTTTAAAAAAGGTCATTTTAGTATTTTTGATGTATGCATCAAGTTGTATACGTAGTCTGACACATGGAAAAAATTAACAAATAAACTGGTATACAAACTGCGTCACTACATATCCCTTTTTCCCCATGAGATCACATTTCTGCTGAGCCTTGACACAAATCAACTGGACCCTTTTAAATGAGATTTAACATATGTCAGAGAAACCAGAAGACTGGAAACGCAGGACAGAAACACAGATGACAGTGTTAAAACAATATGAGGCAAACACTAATAGAAATGCACGTGACGACAACGATGATGAAATGTTTTCATGCTCCAGTCAGGAAACGTGCAACAGTCGAGGCTCAGTGTCCCAAAAGCATCAGCATCATCTCTCTAATGGAAATCATCTTTATGAGCATCGTAGCACTCATCAACGATTAACTGCACTCATTCAGCTGTGGGGATTTTTCTATTAATACGTGAAAACTCAAAACCACTTAAAGTTATTCATGTCAAAAAAAAAAAAAGAATTTTTTTTTTGAGGATGCAGGGAGCTACGGCTGTAGATTTTTATAGCAATACAAATGTTGTTATTTTGGATCTAAACCAAAATACTTTGAGTCACACTTAAAAATAAATAAATAAATATATATTCGCTCCTTTACCTTCATATTCTGGGTGCTTTCATAGTATGTTTTGGGCTGCTGTCCACCTGTTCTGTTAAGAGCTGTTAGGACACAAAGTCAAGCTATACACATTAATGTGGCTACCTCTGTTTTCTATCATCAAGTGTGTCACAGGTCATGTAATGTTTCAAATTACAAGCCACCTGCTCAAATCTGCCAAAACAATGCAATTCCTGAACCTCAGAGGTCTTTATCGATGCATTTTTACAAAGTCTCATGTGCCCTGATTGGTTTGCACCTTCTGCTGAAACTTTGCCCTCATGAACTGTCTTTAATCCTGATATGCCCATTTCATGGGGTGACCTTCACTTGATTGGGCATTATGCAAAAGTTTTTTTACCATGGAAAGGATCCTGTGATCCTGCTCACCAGTGTGTGGGTTTGTTTTGCAGCTTTGTTTTACTTAGTTTGAGAGCTCCTTTGACTGCATGTTGTGCATTCACAGCACTGGCTAAATGCAAATGCCACACTTGAAATCAACTCAAAACCTTTCCTGCCCAGTTTATGAAGAACTGATAAAGAAATAGCCCACATGTATCCCTGAAAGACCTTGTGAGTGATTACATTTGATTATTTTCTTTTTGGCGACCGACGAATGACTATTCAGCAACTGATTTTCTGCCAAATGAATCGGTTAATCAGGCTGCTTAGGATGTTAATCATGATCACAGTAACATACTGAAATGTTTGGCATTTCAATTTCCTCTGAGATGCTTTGGGGACCCAGTGATGAAAAGGAATCACAGATGTATCAGAGGCTCCATTTTCAGGCAGCTTCCTTGCAAACAAAGAAAGCTGATGTGGGAAACATGCAGAAATGCAGTGACATCAATGAGAAACGGTTGACAGACGGACACTGTAAAGCAAATGAAAGCTAACCTTCAGAGATAAAGTGACTGTCCAGTAGACTGGTGTAAGTGTGAATGTCATTCTCTGAGCCCAGAGGAAGTAGCGCTGGGCCGCCAAGGCAGCAGAGAAAAGAACGTGTGTTAGTTAAACAGAAATTTATCAGTTAGTGACAACATCTCGAGGAGGAAAGGAGAGAAAGAAACCAAGAGAGAGAGAGAGAGAGAGAGAGAGAGAGAGAGAAAGGTGCTCAGAAAATTAAAACACACACATATATGCTTATTTGTAACACATTTTTATTTCACACACTCACCTCCTGGACTTGTCCCATCTGTCAAAATCTGCATGCTGGAGATCCGAGACAGCTCAACCTCAAAGTGGCTTTCACCATCGAGGAACAGATACCTGACGTTCAGGTCAGAGACAGACAGCTTAGCAACAGCAAAATAAACTGGTGCAACCAGTTCAATCAGATCAAAATCTCAGACTGAATATTTGTTCTAAATATTCTCGTTATTTTATGTGCTAATGTAAGGCCCGAATCTATGCTATCCATTCTTCTATATCCATAAAAATATTCAAATGCACCCCCCCCCCCTCGAGGACAACTGTTAAATCTGAGGTACTTATTTGTTGTGTACAGATGTTATTTATGTTTCCTAAGACAGCAGCAGACACATTTGATCCTGTTCAGTTGGCAGCCTAATTTTCAGACGGAGACATTTCACAGAAGGGTAGGCAACAACGTGGCCAGATGTGACAGGTGGCATGAAAAGAGAAAGCTTTTTGTAATTCAGGTAAAGTGACTATTTGGTATGTCAAGTATGTGTGGACTTAAAGATGAGCTAACCTGTGGTTGTTGGAGAGGCGACACGTCATGGTTTCAGACTTCTCCGATGTTCCCAAAGTGACAACAAAGGTGCCTCCTGTTACAGCGGACATAAACGCGTCTCATAAACACATTTCAAACACTGACAAAAACATCATGAGAGTGGAGAGTGAAAACCTGAGCACTGATTCCAAGTCAGTGGCTCGTTATCAAACAGCAGGAGAAAACAAAGTATGCCAGTGTTTGCTGCTTTAACTCTTCATCTTTGTCACTTTCTTTCCCTCATACTGAGCCTTTGATACAAACTCCAAACATTCAGCCGGCTGTTCCTCTACACTCCAGGCTGCTGATGGATTTTTGATAAGGAGCCAGACTGTTGCTGTGTATTTATAGCTGCACACTGTCCCAATATCAACGGGATTACCAGGAAGATTATTTCAGAAATTGTTTTGATCATATTTCTGCTTTCTGCATGGAGTGGCTGAAAAGAGTCAGTGTGTCAAAACATGATTATAGGAAAACAAAACCCAGGCAGACGCTCTGGATCTAAGCCATTTTTCCCCATTTCCTTGGTTTTTTTTATTTTATTTTAAAGTATAAGACTTCCTAAAAGGGCGTAGTCTTGAGTGAGTTCTCACCTCCCAGAAGCACTTTGAGCTGCTTGTCGTAAAACTCCATCTCTTTCTGGGAGACCAGGCTGCACTCGGCGCACTGCCGCACCGGATCAACAAAACACATGCGTTGCAGCGCCACCTTCTTACTGCAGCATTTATCACAGAAACACCGGCCGCACCGCCGGCAGTGGTGCTGCAGGAGACAACACGAGACAGTCTGATTACCCAGCTGATTGTCAGGGTTAGGATGTCTGTGACAGCACTTTAGACGTTTTCATGAAATCTCAAAACGATCTGGCTGAGATACAGCACCATTTCCAACCAATCAGAACTTCTATCACATGCCCAACTGCATGCCTGACTCGTTCTCAGTCACAGTATGTCTTACAGCTTCATTCCAGTATTATGTAGCCTGAACCTGACTGGAGTAAAGTGAGGAGAGTATACAATTCAAACAAAACTAGTAGATATGATTTCATTTCTGATGAGGACACAGCACTTCTTCTTTTTTCTTTTTTTTAAAAATGGAAACAAAAGACATTATCTACAAATTATTAAACATGATAATAGCACAACTTTAAAAAAAAACAAAAACCTTTAACATCTATGGAGGATATCCTTATAGTAACTCAAAAGTGTGCTTAATAGTTTCAAATAATATATAATAACAGTTTCTAAACGATATAGAAGAAGTACTCAGAGAGTCCACTTTCCTTGTTTTATTCTAATATTATATTCTAGTTTAACTGCAGTGGAGCGCATTTGCTATTAATTTTGTATAGTAGCATAATGGATATTGTACAGGCTTTGAGGGTAAGAATTTGGTACATCTATTAATGAGCAGGTTTTTTTATTTTCAGTACAATTTCCTGTAAATTTCCACATCATCGATTTTGGTGAGTCATGTGTTACATTAGTTCCCAAATTTTTTGGCTTGCCTACATCGAATGTTGAGACCTCTGAGGCCTGGATAACAAATAAATAGAAGCCCTTGATTTCCTGAGGGATCCTCCTCTCTGCTGTTGGGTTTCTGTTGCACTCTGATGCAGTAAGTATGTCAGTTTTGGACAGAATGTGCTTTTTAATCAGAGATTTCGAGCTGATGAAGAAACACTTCTCAACAAGAGTATAAGAGACTGAGGCTGTGTGGTGGTACAAAGCAAAACCACATGTGCTTCACTGCACTTTTAAAGAATCGGGAAGCTCAAAAATATCAAAACTGTGCTAGAACCTTAAGATAACCGAGACGCGAGGAATGCTGAGTACAGCACATGCGTAATTCAACATCAGAAACTGATTTCAGTCTACTCTGGGTTCATCAGAGCTGGCTCTGATAATAACACAAGTGGCAAATATGGAGGACACTTGTAGTGGCAGTTCACTTAACTCAACAGATCTAAAATGAAATGGTGGCAGCAGACTTACAGTGTTACATCAGTGGACACTGGCAGGAAATATCAGCACATGGCTCTCAGTGCGTTTTCACACCAAATTAAATGAACCAAGAAGGAGTAACTCATCTAAGCATTCACAACACAGACGAAATGAAAGCCTGACATTGTTTAGCAAAACATTTATACTACACGCTTGTCTCTCCACCATATGTTTTTTCAGTCTGATAGGAAGTCGAGATTTTCTGCAGCGTTCGCATTGTCAGAAACAAAACAGACCTTTCTTTTGATGAAGTCGAACTTGGTGTCACACTGCATACATCTGGGGCACTGAAAGACGGGAAGAGTGGAAAAAACAGGATGTTACACAACATGCTGAGCTGGACAGCTTTCAGATGAACAGCAGTTAAAGTACCATTTTAAAGTATCAGCAGCTAGTCAAGCCACAATAGATCTGCAGCTGTATGTGTAAATAATAATAGTATAATAATAGTATGTGTTAATGGCTCTTATGGTCATTACCGACAAGTGGCAACTGCTCACTAAATCATCAAACTTATGATTTAGCACTAGCAGCTCAGAAGATATGGGTTTGTAATTAGCACCAGGCTTGTCATGCCCCTCTTATTAAAGAGCTGAACGCTGAAGCCAGCAAATGGTAAATGATTAACTTCGTCAGTCTGGTTAAAGTGTCCCTGTGTGCAGCCAGAGTTTACATTTTCGCAGACAGACAGTCTTTGTGTGTCCTCCTGTAGTTTTACTGCACTGGCACACAGTGCAGTAAAACTACAGCCTTTGAGGCACGAAAGGCTAGCTGGTTAGCTAACCTACGTGCTGGTAGTCAAACACGCACACAACCAGAGGGGTTTTCGTCGGACAAACGCTACAATTAAGTTTGCCACTAGTTGTAACTGTTAACTAGCTAACAAGCTCCGTTTGCTGCCAGGCTGGCCGTGACAGCCCGCAACGCCCAGTCCAGCGGCCAACTGTGCCGTCCGGAGCGCCGTCAAGCTCGCCGCAGTCAGCAGGATGTATGCCGGATGTGGAGCCATTTCACTACAAAAATAAAAGCCTGTCACAGCGCACGATCACGGACACCGAAAGACTAGCGTTTGAATTTAGAGTCCAACTGTTTTTGTACACTGCAGCTAGCTTGTTAGTTGGTTGGCTTGCAGGTTAATTAGCCAATTAAGAATTAACAGCAATACGAAAACCATCTAAGAATTCACTGACTAAAGTGACTAGGTGAGAAAAAACTAAAGTGTCATAAAACTAAAATATACTAAACAGAACTAAAAACATATCACTATAAATCTATATATGAAATAAAGAGAGGTGTAGCTGTTCAATCCTTTAGTTTTTAGGTGTGACAGTATAACCCACCCAGTCACCATTTTTAAACCAAACAATTAACCAAAGAAACATTTAGAAACATTACAGCAAGAGATAAGACTTGTTGTTTTTAATGTTTTACTACACATAAAGATAACCTGCAATTCTAAAAACTGACTTATTAAAGTTAACATTAAAGGATCAAATAGATACATCTTAAATTATTATCATCATCAACTGTGCGTTTATTATTTCTAAATATTTTTACTTTGAATCTGTCATTATACTGTTACTGTATATTTTAGGGTGCATAGGTTCATCATATAGTGACCATCTGTATTGGATCAGAAGCAATACGCAAATTAATCTGAAAAGCACTGATTAACAACTCTTAAAGTATGAAATAACAATTAAAAAAATTAAGATGAAATATTTACTAGGCCCAGCAACTTTGATTAATATATTTGGACTTTGAACTATCGTTCAAATAAAAGCAGCTATTTAAACACCATGTGATTATCACTGATAAGTTCAAACAGGGTCTTACATTTTAAAGGCCCA
Source organism: Tylochromis polylepis (assembly GCA_015107715.1). Taxonomy (NCBI): domain Eukaryota; kingdom Metazoa; phylum Chordata; class Actinopteri; order Cichliformes; family Cichlidae; genus Tylochromis; species Tylochromis polylepis. Next base: position 28,734 of record VVHJ01024500.1, read on the forward strand.
AACAATCAGTATTCTAATGTAAAATGTAAATATTAGTTAATTTTGGATGTTTCCCCGTATTTCCCTTGTGAAAATAGTCCAATGACTTTTGCTGTCAGGATTTTTAAAAAACAAAACAGCGTACTAAAATGTTTGGGTTTTTTTAAGTTATAATGAATAAAATAGCTAAAGCTACCACGCTAGACTCTTACTTTATTGTAGCACCTTGCTTTTTAAACGACAGGGTAGGAGGAGAAATACAAGCATTATAAGCGGCTTCATTTTTATTCCCGCTGGTTTAGCAGAAAGGCGGATTTATTTTGAAAATTACAACAGGAAAGGCTTAGTTAAGCGTCTGGTGTCTGCACGGCTGTGGTCGCTTGTCGCTGTCAAACCAAACCCGATGCTTGTCTCACCTCTTTGTCCGGGACCCACTGCGGCTCGTCCAGCGAGAAAGGACTGCTAAAGGCGCCGTTTTCCGGAACCATGCGAAGACCGCTGGGACTGCGGATGAGTTTCTTCCCGTCGGGAACTGAAGACATTTTCCTGCAGCGTGTGTTTCTCCTCTGTGTTCAGCGGAGTCTCCTTCGACCACAAAACTCTCATCTGGGCACACCCTTCAGAATGATTGACAAGCTGTTTAGCGAATCAGGGCACAGATTTGAGATCACGTGTGTCTCTGGCAAAGTTGGGTGTTTTGGTTTCTGCAGCCCCTCCCATTAAAAATAAAGTAAACATATTAACTGCTCACGGCGGGAGAAGTAAAATATGCTGTTTTTTTTTAAACTAACACTACATTTAATACATGAAAGGTAGATAATGATTTGTGGAAAAAATTACATATAGATATATATATAGTTTACTTTGGACAACCATAATTTGAGCAGACTTAAAAGAAGATATGGCAGATTTAAAAAGTAAAAAACAACAACAACAACAGGTTTCTACATAACTTGGTGAGCTTTGCTGAACTACAGTACCCGTTCTCTCATCACGGTTTCTGTTCTGTTACACATTATTACTCTCTAACGACACTATAATTAAGATGATTACCAGCTTAGCAGAGGACTACAGGAGTGGGTAAGCTGTGGTTACACCAGGAACATTTACTTACTGTATACAGACGACACAGAGCACAGTAGTGTTTCATATTAAACAACGACCTGGGCAGCGTTTACAAAGCTATTGTGTGTGCTTAAAATAATCTTATGCTCCATTTAAAAACAGAAGTCTTGTGATTTAGAAGAGAGACTACACTTTGGAGGCACTTTGTTGTGGATTGGTGCATGAAGATGGGGCTACATCAGTTATATCACCAACATTATTTAGCTCACGCTGTGTCAATATAAAAGCAATATGCAAACACTTTCCTCCCTCAGTTTATGCTTAAGTAGTCTTAAATATATTATTCCAGCACTTGTCCTTTTTTCTCTCCAAACTCCCTATTCTTGATCAAAGTTTTCATTTACCTCACACTAGGAAAAGTCATCTGCCTAAAACAAGCTGCTATGACTCTTCTTCTGATTGGCTGCCCCTTGCAAATGGAAGGTTTGAACAGGAGGAGGGTGGGGCTCCTGTGCTCACAATGAGATATCGCTCTTAAACTACGCCAAGAGAAGAGGGGGGACTGACCTCATTATATGAACCTTTTGCTTGATGTTTAATATTAGCATCCACTATTGTAACTGTATGCTACCAAATAAGGTTTCAATTTACTATACTGACATTTTAATATTAACTCAAAGAAATGATCAAATTATGATATAAAACTTGTGAAACTTGCTTGAATTTAAATTAATTTTTAAAATAAAACCACATCCTGCACAAAGCACAAAGAAAGTGATCTGATTGCACAACAAATTCCAGTGGGATGTTCTTTGGCTACACTCATACACATCAAAACAGTAAAATTTAATAACATCAGGTCACATTTGTTTTTAAATTGCTCAATTTTAAATGTAAAAATATTAGAATAAGTCATATAATTTCAATAAGTCCACATTCTGACAATTATTGTAGGTGTTCAAGTTATTCTTTGCCTCTGTATTCAACATCTTTGCATTTTATCTGTGTACACTCCATTCAAACCTTTTTTCTTTGTGTTTATATCAGTGTTGCACATTTCATCAAAAGCACTGAAGACATTTAAAAATGTCATTTATCATTTGGGAAATTACAACAAATAATTTTTTTAAAAAAAGGCAAATACAGTATAATGGTTTGGGACACCTTCATGTGAATTCATTCTTTAGGTGTCGATTTTTATTGAAGTTAAAGGTTTGATCTGTGAGATGTAAAGAGGGTTTTTTTTCCAACAAATTAGAGAAATGAAAAACAGAACCATATTGCACAACCCTGCCAAAAAATAAAAGTAAGATTCAGGAAACACAACAGAGACAACGTACAATGCACAAATGCATTAGTCACACATCAGTACAATAATCAATGCAGCTTAAGGTGGGAGATCATCATTATTACTTTAAGTCAGTCTGATGTTTCCAGTGCAAATCCTTCTCAACTAGGTGTTCATACTAAAGATTTACAAAATGTGCTAGGGTTGTTTGGAGATGGACAGTTAAATCTGATTACGGTGGAACCGTGGAGACTTCTCTATCATTAGTGCATTTATTAAACAGACCACTGTGGTCATTCCTAGGTTGATATGGAGGGTTTGTTGTAATTTTTTGCGCCGTTTTATCTGTTTGAGCTTTTCTTATCAATCCCTTGTGTGCGCATCTTTGTATATATTTTACTGTAACGCCTTCTTCTATATCACGTTGTACTGAATTTGTCCACTGTGAAGTACATTGCGTTTAATTTAATGTTAAATGTTAATGTTAAAATCTGGCTCAGGATCTCTCTCCAAATTTCTAATCTAATCTGTATAATCTTTGCTCAACAATAGCTTCTGATTTTTTTTTCTCGAATCTAACTTAAAGACTTTAAATTTAAAGACATTATGCACACAAAGGTCATGTGCAGTTGGTAAGGCTGTTTAGGTGTGTTTAGACAAAATTCTTCCATTTCAGAACAGGCTTCCGTGTTCCTGTAAAAATCTACATCTATAATGTATCTATAATGTAAGGCAGTGTAAAAAAAAATGGACTCAGCTGCAGACTACCACTGCATGTGTATTCACTCTAATAATTTTTGATTTTCATTTACTTAATTCTATAACTTCAATCTATATGGAAAATATATTTTGTAGCAGCGTACTTCTCCATAAATGGACATCGTGTGTGTGTGTGTGTGTGTGTGTGTGAGTGTGTGAGTGTGAAATGAAAAGAAATCTAAATACACAGCCCATCTCAAACATAAGAAACTCTCCACCCAAAATATCCCATCTATGGGGATCTCTTAAACAAGGCACTTCGTCATCATTTAACCTGTTGTATGTTCTTTCAGTTCAAGCTTACTACCAGTAAAGGACATTAAATATGTTAAATATTATGTAGCCTCCTTTTAAAGAAGTGAGCATGTACGCGTAGTTACCTTCATTTAACATAAAGTTATTAAAAGGGTAGGAAAAGTAAAAGTTTAATCTCGAGATTAACTCTTAGCACAATCACAAGTCAGCTTGTACATTTAAAGACAGAAAATGTTTAAATATTTTTTTATGATAAGTCCTTCAGTATTCATACCAGGATTATGCTGATATATGATTATGTTAGATATCTCCATATTTAATTGGAAATTTAAATCACTTCTGAAAATGCACATTAAAAATTCCTGTGTGGCGTTCATTAAAAAAATTTGCACTTTTTGGTTCAACTTCACTCACATGGCAAAGTTTTGTCTCGTCACTGAAGTCCTGCAAACATTTCTCCCGTCATTACTTAAAAAGTCTGGAGTGACATTAAGTTTGTAGTCAGTGTGTGGAAGTACAGCCTCAGTCCTGAGAGTGTGTGGGCCAGCCTTCGTGTGCTAGTCAATTCACGGATCCTGCTCTCAAGGCTTATTACAGAACGATATAAAAAGAAACAGCGCAAAGACAGAAACAAATAAAAACATAATTTACAAACCACAAATCATGTAAACATGGAACTTCACACATCAAAAGCTAAATATTCAATCAATCAACACAGGACGGATCATTTTTAGGAAGAAACGGCTGAGAGCTCCCTGGACAGGTTTCCATGTTTTTGTGAACTACAGCTGCTGAGATTCATATACATCAGGAGATTTTCTCAACTAATCTACACCCTGTGCATAACTTCATTTGGAAATCTGCAGAGCAAAGAGTGAAGAGTCGGCACTTTTAGTTCAATAAAATCATTTTCTTAGGAAGTAGAACTGTTCTTATTGGCAGAGTTAGAATTCAGTACACAGCCAAATATGGAGAAAATGGTGTCAAAACATCAACACTGGCCAAAATTGTGATTAATTTGACTTCATCAAGGTTTATGAGCTAAATCGTAGTTCTTTGTTGTTTTAATGATCGGTACCAATGAAGACAAACATGGTTTCTTTAGTCATTTTTCAGCAGAGCAGCAAATCATTAATGGAGCATCCCGAAGCAAAATTATGCCTTTAGCAAAATAAAGTGAAATTCATTACAGCTGTATCTAAAAGATGAACATAGCGATTTAAACTACTGGTTTGCTGACTATGGCTGTGAAGCCTCGAGTTCAGCATTCTGCCCTTCACAATCTTCTATTTTCTTTTTTTCAAAACATATTTGGACAAAACAGTAGACCTGGAAAATGATCAGATAAAGACAGAGAGCTGGCTAGTGGTCATTTCAAAAGAGATGCTAGCAAAAACAGGCTCAACCAAAACAACTTTAAATAAGATTAAATCTGTTTGGGGTTTTTTTTGCTAAGCATAGGTTAAAACCTTAGAAACAGTGGACAGGTGAGTTATATATATAGAAAATGCACTCTGTGAAGCTGCATGCAGGTAGAGATGATCTATAAAGACCAAAACATGCTTGTTTCTGCTGTAAAGCTGCGCTTTTTATAAAATGGGCTTTTATGGAGATTTACTTGATTTGGATGATGAATTGTGGGTTTTGGTCCCTCACTGACCCTTTTCAGGTCCAGAGGTTGCTGTTTTCTCCTACCATCGCGACAAATTTAGCAATAGCGATATTTAAATCACTATTATAGTTATTGTTAGGGTATAGTTAAACAATAACTGAGCTCCTCTCTGCCATTTAAGACTGCCTACTGGCTTCATCCCCTGTAGTTTAACAAATAAGTTTTTAGCCTCTACATTAGAAATGATTCTAAAATTAAAACTCCACTCTGCGCCCGCCTTTACCACCACTAGTGTAGAAAAAACAAAAACAAAATTAAACTGTAATCTGAGAGGGCAGCCACTCACACCAGCACACACTTACATACAGTACATGCACATAGAATTAGACTGAAACAAAGAAACATACAGCAGCCCACCGTACGTTCATACCCCCTTCCCGATATGTACTGATATAATTACATACCACAAATTACCATCTGAGATCATAAACCTTCAAGAGTGCAATGAAAGACTAAAACCTATATAGTTAGCACTTGATGGTATGATGCTGAAGTATAATATGGGAGATGTCAAGCTTTCACAAACAGCTATTTACATCGAGGATGGTCAGAAGTTCAGAGGTCGGTTCAGTTCTCCGTGACCTTTCACCTCAGAGTGAAAAACCTTCAACGCGCCAGGTTAGTGTGGCTGGCACTCAGGTCGCGGCTTTTTCTCAGACAATTATTTCGTTCCTAGAGGAAATGAAACAAGCAGAAATCAGATGGAGAACACAGGAATGTGAATGTTTTCCAATATAGTTTGAGCAAAAATTGGGTCCTGTACATATTTGTTTTAAGGATGCTTCTTCTTTTTTTAATAAAACATCTTGTTTAAAAATAATCAAAAACTTTCAGAATTACATAAAGCTATCAACAGATTGTAAAAAACAACAACAACTATGACTTTATGTCCAAAATGTCTGTGTATTGTGTTGAAGAGTTATTTTCTTAAATTATAATAGGGCAAGGCTGTACTTTCTTACAATACCAATTATGCAAGAAAAAAATGGCCATATAACTTAATTTGATAAGGTAAGTAATTAAAAACACATTCCTCTTTATGACTGCAGTCTGACTGTCACGGCGGGGTACGCTGGTGTGTTTATGAAACAGACCCAATACGCAGACACAGGGAAAAAACTAAGTATAACACAAAGCGAGCCTTTATTGTGGCTGAATATCACGAACACGAAACAAGGCAAAATGAGGGAAAACTAAACTGAACCCTATACTGGGAAGAAACTAAGATCAACTATTAAACTGTGACAAAACATAAACAAGAATCTGGACAGGTGCATGCGGAACTATGACATGACAAAGAAAAAACATGAACATACACCTGAGCAGAAAGCATAAAACATCCTGAAACCTAGAGAGACATGACAGACAAACAACCCAACACTGAACAGAGGACGACAGAGGACTTAAATACACAGGAGGGTAATAAGGGAAGTGGAAACACCTGGGGAGACAGCTGACGCCACAGGGGAAGTAAAACAAAACACATTGAATGTGGAAAGACAAGACTTTCAAAATAAAACAGGAAACATGGAGAGACGTAGACATGATAACACAAGCTTGACAACATGAACACAACACAGACATGAAACACATGACAGACTGGACAGGAGAGATGGGAAGAAACAAAAAACCAGAATAAAACTCAGCTAAATCCTAACTAATAATAACACAAGAACTTATTATCACCAACTTAACATAAGAAAATCAAAAATACAAAATAATCTCAAAACGCTGGGTCACAGACCCAGCCCCTGACGCTGAGAAAAATTACAAAAGAATCTTTAATGAAAATGACGGTTAAAGGTTAAACTTGTAAGCTACAAATGGGTGACGTGTTTTGTTGCTGTTTTGAAATGAATAAAATTATTAATTTGACCTGCATCATCAGGTGTGGATTAAAACTTTTCTTCTTGTACATATACTCAACAAAAATATAAACGCAACACCTTTGTTTCTGCTCCGATTTTTCATGAGATGGACTTAAAGATCTAAAATTAATTCCAGATACACAATATTACCATTTGTCTCAAACATTGTTCACAAATCAGTCTAAATGTGTGATAGTGAGCACTTCTGCTTTGCTAAGATAATCCATCCCACCTCACAGGTGTGCCACATCAAGATGCTGATCTGACATCATGAGTAGTGCACAGGTGTACCTTATACTGCCCACAATAAAAGGCCACCCTGGAATGTGCAGTTTTTTGCTTTATTGGGGGTCTGGGGACTCAGAACCGGTCAGTATCTGGTGTGACCACCATTTGCCTCATGCAGTGCAACACATCTTCTTCGCATAGAGTTTATCAGATTGTCAATTGTGGCCTGTGGAATGTTGGTCCACTCCTCTTCAATGGCTGTGCGAAGTTGTTGGATATTAG